>VXAU01001323.1:21689-60334 GCA_013399695.1 Formicarius rufipectus | reverse complement strand
GGGATGTGGCTGGTATGTGGTTGGGATGTGTGTGGGATGTGGCTGGGATGTGGTTGGGATGTGGCTGGGATGTGGCTGGGATGTGGTTGGGATGTGGTTGGGATGTGGTTGGGATGTGGTTGGGAAGCCCTGCAGCAGTGCCAGGACAGCACTGCCAGTCCCTGATGGTCCAGCTGAAGTGGCTCAGATGTGACAGGGACAAACTTGTGGCCTCGAGTCACCCCAGGGAAGCTCAGCTTGGCCATCAGGGAAGTGTCTCCCCAGAAAAGCTTGCCCAGCCCTGGCACAGCTGCCAGGGCAGAGGGGGAGGCCCCATCCCTGCAGGGGTCTAAACCACCTCCCCCCAAATGTTCCTGCATGTTTTGCTGGGCTGGGCTGTGGGCCCTGCAGCACCACAGGAGCATGGCAGGTGCCCAGGTGGATGTGTTCCAGCCCTTGCTGTGTAGGACCAACTGCATCCTTCCCTTTGGTCCCCTGGAGCTGCTCCTGCAGGAAGAGGTGGCCCAGCCAAACATGGGTTTATTCTGACAGGAACAAAAGCATAATAGATTTATGTTGATTTTATTTATGTAGCACATTAGTATTCATTTCAGAGAATAGATTATCTGAAATTAATTCTACTGTGTTGCTCACACCTGGGAAGGTGGGGAAGGAGATCCTGCACCAGCAAATCCTTCCAAAATAAGTGCTGAAGAGACATCTAGAATTTTTCAGAGCAGTAAAGGAATCCACTCCTTTTCTTTTTCCTGTTTTCCACATGGGCGATACCATATTTTGCTGAGTCTTTAAATAAGACCACAGTGTGTCTGGAGAACAATAAAACAAAAAAAATCGTTATATTCTTGTACCTCCAACAGGGAGTGATTCCAGGCAGAACCACACAGCGTTTCTATTCTGAGTTCTCAGCTCTTCCCCTTCCCAGCTGTGCCTGTTTGGGGCTGTTGGGGCTTGTAAACAAGGCAGCTCAGGGAGGGGCTTCGTCCTTCACCTCTCCATGCCCACCCTCAGGGGAGCCCCACGGCACAGCCTCCAGCAGAGGGCTGGGAAACAGCTGGAGGGCTGGGAAACAGCTGGAGGAGAGGGCTGGGAAACAAACAGCTGGAGGTGAGGGCTGGGAAACAGCTGGAGGTGAGGGCTGGAAGGGAAACAGCTGGAGGTGAGGGCTGGGAAACAAACAGCTGGAGGTGAGGGCTGGGAAACAAACAGCTGGAGGAGAGGGCTGGGAAACAAACAGCTGGAGGTGAGGGCTGGGAAAGAAACAGCTGGAGGTGAGGGCTGGAGCAGTGCCCGGGTGTGCCAGAGCCCGCTGCCCTCCCTGCTGCCCTCCCTCCCCAGGACAACTCAGCCCTGCCCGCCCCTGCAGAGTGTTTGGGGCACTGCCGGCAGTCACTGCTCTCCCCGCTGCTCGCTCTGGTTCCTCCCTGAAGCAGGGCTGGAGTGCCTGTTCCCTCCCTCCCTGGAGAGCTGTTGTGTGGCTCGGCGTGGCAGGGACACCCTCCCCTAGCCCAGGTTGCTCCGAGCCCGGGGAGTCGCCCAAACCATCCCGGGATTGCGGGAAGGGCTGGGAGGGAGGCGGAGAGGCAGCGAGGCGAGCTGGCCGGGAGCCGGGGATGGAGGGAGCTGCTGTGGCACAGGACACGGGGCACAGCTCCGGGCTGGCTCTCCAGAGGAAGGGGTCTGTGGAAGCCAGGGCCACCAGGAGGTGACACCGCGGCCGTGTGTGCACCACCTGCTCCCCTCTGGAGCTGCAGGATTCCTGGAGCCAGGTGAAAAACATCCCAGGGGAAGGGCTGGAAGGCAGCACGCTCCCTCTGAAGCTCAGAGCCATGAGTTCCATTTCTGAGGGTGTTTTTCCTCCTTGGGGTCGGATCTCAGGGAATACTCAGCCCTTCCCAGGGAGCAGAGTGATTCCCCCAGAGGATGGCCCAGCCCCGGAGCTCCTGCCAGGCCAGCTGTGCCCAGAAGAAGATGCCGTTTGTGTCTGGGGTGCCCACTGTCACTGGGCCAGGGCCCTCTGGGCACATCAGATACCTGTAATTGAGCTCTCTCCTCCAACAAGCCACTGAGAAACTTCTAATCTTGGGATCTCCCATCTTCTGGACCATCTTCTCCTCAGTGGATGCTGCTCTGAGGAAGCAAAGGAGAGTGTGGGAGAAGATAAAAGAGAAAATTTAAGCCCTTTCTGAAAGTTTCATCAAAGGCCTGTTTGTGCTGCTGAAGGGGGTGCTGGAATGCTGCCTTGCCTTCACACAAACCTCATTCCTGAGCTGCACCTCATTATTTGGCAGCATTATTCCTGCCTTTGTCAGCAGCCTGGCAGCTCAGAGAGACAAGTCATGGTGTGCTTCCTTCTGGGACTGAGCAAAACACTCAGCACGGGGGTTTATGGCCCTCCCACCGTCCTCAATCTCTGGGCAGGAAATTTAAGTTTGCTTGAGTAGGGAAAACAGTAATAAAGAGCAGTATCAGTCCTGTGATCCCTTCCCTGCTCAGGATATGAAGCTTCTCAGACACTGCAGAGTCTCTGAACGAGCTGAACAAAGCCCCTGAGATCAGATGACTCCAGCAGAGGCCTTGGAGTGGCTCTGAGAGCTGAGCGTGGCCACTGCCCTCGTTATCTGAGCCCCACTGCTGTCCTGGGGACAGGGATCCACTCCCCACCCTCTCACACAGGCTGAGGAGGCTGGGATTAACTTTGGATTGTTAGGAAGAGGTAATTTTGTTTGCTCTGGGGGAGTAAAATTGCAGACCTTATTCCAGCGGGGCCACTTCTGTTCCCCCTTCGGTGCTGTCAGAACCTGATGGCCAGAGATCCCACAGCCCCCAAAACCTGGGAGAGCTACAGATGCATCCACGAGCCATGGAATCCTGGAATGCTCTGGGTGGGAAGGGATCTTACAGCCCATCCAGTTTCAGCCCCTGCCATGGGCAGGGACACCGTCCACTATCCCAGGTTGCTCCAACCTGGCCTGGACTTCCAGGGATGAGAAGCCTCTGGGCTCTCTGGATTTGCCAGCTGGCATTCCAAGCCTGCATCAGGCAGTGGCTCCCAAACTCTGTGCTCTCAGCATTTATTCTTCTCCAACCTTCTTGTTTTCTTTCTGCAAGAACAGTTGTCAGGACAGGCTTGTTTTGGTCTCCAAGAGCCGATGCAAGGAGAACTTTCTCATTCTGTTTGATTGGAGTATAAATATGGATGTGCTCTATCCTAAATATTTCATGGGCAAAGGCTGGATGTTCTTAGTCCTCACAGGAGTGGCACAGCAGCTCTCCACCCTCCTGCCACTTCCCTGCCCAGGGGGCTTTGCTGCAGTGCTAAAAGCCTTTGCTGAGCCCCCGGGACAGGGGTGTCCACAGGGAAACATCCCTGGGACAGGCTGGAGAGGGAGTGTGAGAACAGAGCTCCAGTACCCAGGCTGAGTCCCTGCTCTCTTCCTTCCTGTCCTCACCCAGCAAAGCTTCTCCTTTTTCCTGGCTAATGAGTATTCCTGGTGAACAGCAGGGATGAAACCTCCAACTTCCGTGTTCATTCCACTTGGATCCCCCGAGCCCGTGCTCCCGGGGGCTCAGTGGGTGCTGTCACTCAGTCATACATCCCTCTGTTACCCCTGAGTGAAGAAAAAGGGAATTCGTGGATTTGGATGGGATTTTGGGAGTGAAAGATGCCAAGGGAAGCGCCTGGGAGGTGGATTGATGCCTGTCCTGCCAGTGGGAGCAGTGGGCACCCCGGAGGGTGCTGCTGGCAGGTGTCTGCACTTCCCCAGAGTTTCTCACTCAGCCTCCTTGTGGAGCTTCCCAAAGCTGCCTGGGAAGAATCCAGGCCCGGGGAGTCCCACCTGGACATCCTTCCTACTTCTCCTGCCCCAGCCAGTGGCTGTACTTGGGTCTGTGTGCCTGGAATGGACGTGGGGGCTGTGAGGGGTTGGATCCCCCTTTTCTCCTCCCTGGTTGGCCTGGCGTGTTCCCTGTGGATTGGGGTGGGTGCTCTCAGCAGGACAGCCCCCTGGGGAAGCAGCATCGTGTCCTCTGGTGCTCCAGCAGCTGCAGGGACACCCAGGCTCGGTGGGACCTTCCCACCACAGCATGGAATCCACACAGTGGAGCCTGGGAAAAGGATTTCTACTGGAGAACGCGTGGACACCTCGAACTTCCCTTTTGGGCAGAGTTGGGGCTGGGTTTTCCTTCCCAGCAGCTGCTCAGAAGTGTCTTGAGCAGTTCCACAGAGGGTGTTCAGAGCTGCAGGTGCTTCACTTGAGGAGGACTCAGCCCTGCCCAGAGCTGGTCCTGGAGAGATGGAACAAGAGCCCGGGATGTCATTGCAAGGCTCCATGTGACAGGGCACTGACAGCCCGGGGGCACTGAAAGGAGGGATGTGGTTTCTGTGCTGTTGGGAGCCCCCAGGGATTTCTGTCAGAGCTCAGCTCTGATCCTTTGTGCCTTCAGATTCCTACAGAAAGGCTCATTCCAGCACAAGGAAGAGCCAAACCTGCTCCTCAAAGACGAGAGGATGAAGCAAGACAAAGAACCTCAAAGCAGCTGCCATTGCTCGAGATCTAGAAAGGAACAGGGAGCTATGAGGTGGAATTTGCTCTTCCAACCTCCAAAGATTTTCCAAGGAGAGCACATTTATCTTATGGACAATGGGGCTCCACAATTTCCTACCTCATGCCAGTGAAATCTCCAACAAAAGCCACGGGCCGGAGCAGACAGGCTTGTGGCTTGGTGGGTTCAGATCTCCACAGGTGCAGCAGGAAAAGAGGGTTTATTGTAAGATATCTAAGACTGAAAGTTTCATCTCACCTCAGGAAACTTTTTAAAACACTTTGTGTCTTCAAAGGGGATCTGGAAGTTCAATGGGGGTTTGGAGATAGCTCATTAGGAACTGGCCTCAAAGTCTTTCCTTTGTCAGTGGTTTTTAAGATTAATACAAGCCCTGTAATAAATTAATCTCTGGGCATTGTGGTTGGAGTGAATAGAAATGACTCCAGTGACTACTCCAAAGCCCCGCGGGGGTGTGGAAGGACACCACGAATGGGACTGCAAAGCTCTTGGTCTCTCTGATCACTCCTTGGTTTGGAATTGCCCTGAGTCACAAAGCTGGCACTGGGCTGAGCAGGAGGTGCCGCCAGAGCAGAACCACACCCTGCTCTGTCCAGGTGTGTCAGCGGCCTCACCTGGTCCTCCAGCAACCAGCTCCTGCTGGGGCAGCCTTGGCTTCAGGAATTCCTGCCTGGAAAGGGTGGGCAGGCCCTGGCAGGGGCTGCCCAGGGAGGTTTGGAGTGCCCACCCTGGAGGTGCCCAAGGCAGGAGTGGCCGTGGCACTCAGAGCTCTGGGCTGGGGGACAAGGTGGGCATCGGGCACGGGGTGGGCTCTGAGGGCTGGGGGGGCTTTGCCAGCCTCGGGAATCCCGGGATTCCGTGATCCTTCCACGCTCGATGTGTGCACATCCCTGAAGGCTCCTTGGGCAGGGTCCTGTCCAGCAGCCACAGCCCGTGACAGCCCCTGGGAAGGACTGCGGGGGTCGGTGGGGCCGGAACAAACCCCGCAGGGCAGCTGTGGGGGCCGTGGGGCCGGGCTGTCCCCACCCTGCCGGCTCTGTCCTGTCCCTGCCGGCTCCGTCCTGTCCCTGCCGGCTCCGTCCCGTCCCTGCCGGCTCCGTCCTCACCCTGCCGGCTCCGTCCTCTCCCTGCCGGCTCCGTCCTCTCCCTGCCGGCTCTGTCCTCACCCTGCCGGCTCCGTCCCGTCCCTGCCGGCTCTGTCCTCACCCTGCCGGCTCCCTCAGTCAGAGTGTGCCTCCTGTCCCTGGGGCTAAACCAGTCTGAGCCCCACTGGGCTGGACTGGGGGGCACTGGCACGGCACTGGGAGCAGGGAGAGGAGGGGGGCCAGCCACTCTGGATGGGTCTTGGAGCATCCTCCTGTAGTGGAAAGTGTCCCTGCCCGTTGCAGGGGGTGGGACTGGACGGTGGTGGAGGAGATGTGCACATGGACATCAGGAGCAGACTCAGCTGTCATGGAATCCCAGGATGGTTCGGGTTGGAAGGGACCTTCCAGCCCACCTCGTTCCCAGGTGGGCAGAGACACCTTCCACTCTCCAGGGTGACTCTCCAGCCCATGGGAGCGAAGGCTGGAAAGGCACAGGTTGGGTTGAACGCTGGGAAGAGACAAATGGTTTGTCCCTGTTTTGGTGCCAGGAGAGGAGGGAGAGTCCCGAGTGCCCCTGGGTGCTGGCAGCGCTTCGTGGGACAGCGCAGGTGCTGCTGCAGGGGCAGGAATGCTGCCCTGGAGGGGAGCAGGGGAGCACCTCGGCAAGGGACAGGGCTGGGCAAAGCCTGGGAGGAAAGTGGGACATCCAAACCAGCATCACATCCCTTTGCTGGATTTGCAGCTGGAGGCATTGGCAGCGACAGCGGGACGTGTCCCGGGTGGCCACCCTGGCACGTTCCCCACGGGCACAGAGAGGTCATCACACACCACACAGGGGGGGTGGCATCGACTGGGAACTGGGTCTGCATTTTCATCAGCTAAGGACTGGGGTTTGCAGTTTCATTCATGAAGAACTGGTTTGGGCGTTTTGTGAGTCAAGTATTTCCTGTGTGAAAGGAACTTTGCAGAATTGCAAGCGACGGGTGTGGGAACAGATGCCCAAAGTGAGGGAACACAAAGTGCAAAGCTGGTGAAGTGTGTTTGGAATTGCCATCCAGAGGTAGGGGGGAGAAGGAGACCCTGGTGGGATGGGCTGTTCTGGGCAGGACAACCAGCCTTTGGGGCTGGGAAGTGTCTCCATGTGTGAGCAGAGTGGCACTGGTGGCTACAAAAAGCGGCCAGAATTATTCTACTCCAAACCACATCCTTTGAAGCTTTTTACCTGGTGAGTTATTAACTAGATGTGAAATTAAACATTCTGGCAAAAAGCAGAAACCTGAGATGGAACAAACCCCCCCAAGTCTGTCATGGGACTGACTGCTGTCAGGGCAAAGCAGGATGTCACATTCCAAGGTATTTTCCAAGAGTCACACCCCCAGGTATTTAGCTGTGGATGGGGAAAGCCCTGACAAATCTGGATTTTGACATGTGAAGCCCCCACAGCCAGAGAGATCTATAAACTGCTGTTTGTACATGGTATTTTTCTGTAAGGCTTTAGGGAAAAGTGAGTGTGGAGAGTGAATGTTTGCCTGGCTGGAGTGGCATTTACATGAATAAACACGGTGTTTCCCAGTGGGGAAGTGATTGATGCCAAGGCAACACTTTGGATATCCCCAGTCTCTGGTGGGTCACTGTGGCTCTGCTCAGTGAGCTCCAAACCTGCTCCACGCTCCTTGAACAGCTCATTTGTCACTGAGAGAAGCATCAATAACATACAAACTGCTTGGTTTGTTATTTTCTCCCTAGTTATGAACATTTAATTTCCCCTCCTCCCTGGCAGGGTCCTTGGGACAGTCCAGCACTTGCATTGCAGTCTATTGTCCATCAGAAGTTGCTCCCCAAAGCCATTCCCAGGTGCATCTCCTGCTCAGGAGTGTGCAGATGAAGGGGCTGATGGGCCCAGGGAGGGGTGTGCTGGGGGGTTCCAACGTGTGCTTGGGTTTCAGGAACCTCTGGTTTGTTGTTTCCGTGAAAAGACTCGTTGTAGGGAAGGTGAAACCCAGGGATAATTAACGTGGCCTTTTCAAAGATGAGGGTGTTGCATTGTGTAAGAGGATTTCTGTAATCCAGACAAAGGACGGGAAAATCCCAAGAGGGGGGTGGTTTTAAACTGAAAGAGATTGGGTTTCCATGAGATATTGGGCAGGAATTGCTGGCTGGGAGGGTGGGCAGGGACTGGCACAGGGTGGGCAGAGAAGCTGTGGCTGCCCCTGGATCCCTGGGAGTGTCCCAGGCCAGGTTGGACGGGGCTTGGAGCCCCCTGGGCTGGTGGGAGGTGTCCCTGCCCATGGCAGGGGTGGCACCGGGGGGGCTTTGAGGTCCCTCCAACCCAAACCATTCCAAGATTCTGTGGGAATTCAAGCTGGGTGAGATGGCACTGAAAGGAGATTGCAAAGGGGATGAGTGTCCTGAGATCCCAGTGCTGCAGCCCTGCTGGGATGGGAGCCCGGGGCAGCCCCACTGCAGGTGCTTTGGGCTGGACATCTGAGGTGCTGGGGGGTCCTCCCGCTGCAAGTCTCCAGAAGGCTGCAGTTTTGTGTCTACTTTCTTTATAAAAAGGTTAATTCCTTATTTACTCATCCCTTAATCAGAGAGATTGATGCCACAGTCCGGACTCCTCCTGGCTGTGCCTGAGGAGTTATCCCTGCGTTCACTGCCTGCCTTTAACCCGTGACTAATGAGAGGATTTACACACCCCAATCAATAACTGCTCCTCCTCAGTCCTTCCCCCTCTGCCCGAGGGAGCTTTGGCTCAGCTGAGCAGCCCAGCAGAGGGGCACGGGGAGCTGCGGTTCTCTCAGCACTGCTTTGGGCCGTGCTGTGCTCAGCACACACGGGGAGGGTGCGAGGCCGCCCCCAGGCTGGCACCGGGCTGAACGAGGAGCTGCGAGGCTGCAGGGCCGTGTGCTGCTGCCCGCAGGTGGGCACGGCCAGCGCCATCGGGGGGATTCGGCGCGTGGGCGCCACCGGCTTGTAGGCTGGTGTATGGCTGCTGCCATTTGGGAGGCTCAGTGCGTGGGTGCTGTCAGCTTGTAGGTTTGGTGCGTGGGTGCCGCCATTGTGTACACTCAGAGTATGGGCGCCACCATCTTGTAGGTTTGCTGCACGGGTGCCGCCATTTTGTAAGCATGGCGAATGGGCACCGTCATCTTGTAGCCTTGGTGCGTGGGCGCCACCATCTTGTAGGTTTGCTGCACGGGTGCCGCCATTTTGTAGGCTCGATGCATGGGCACTGCCATCTTGCAGGCTTGGCACGTGGGTGCCGCCATTTTGTACACTCAGAGCATGGGTGCCACCATCTTGTAGGTTTGCTGCACGGGTGCCGCCATTTTGTAAGCTTGGCAAATGGGCACCACCATCTTGTAGGTTTGATGCATGGGCACCGCCATTTTGTAGGCTCAACACATGGGCGCTGCGTGTGGGCACCACCATTTTGTAAGCTTGATGTNGTAGGCTCAACACATGGGCGCTGCCATCTTGCAGGCTTGGAGTGTGGGCGCCACCATTTTGTAAGCTTGATGCGTGGGCACCACCATCTTATAGGTTTGGCACGTGGGCACCACCAGTTTGTAGGCTTGGCATGTGGGCACTGCTATCTTGTAGACTTGATGCATGGCACCACCATTTTATAGGCTCAGCGCATGCACGCCACCATTTTGTAAGCTTGGCGCATGGGAACTGCCATCTTATAGGCTTGGTGCATGGGCGCCACCATTTTGCAAGCTCAGCACATGGGCACCACCATCTTACAGGTTTGGCGCATGGGTGCCACCATTTTGTAGGTTGACACATGGGAGCCACCATTTTGTAAGCTCAGTTCACGGACACCACCATTTTGTAAGCTCGACACAAGGGAGCTGCGATCTTATAGGCTTGGTGCATGGGTGCCACCACTTTGTGAACTCAGCGCATGGGAGCCACCATCTTGTAGCTTTGGCACATGGGTTCTGCCATTTTGTAGGCTTGATGCTTGGGCGCCGCCATTTTGTACGTTCAGTGCATGGGTGCCGCCATTTTGTAAGCTTGGCGCATGGGACCCGCCATCTTGTAGGTTTGGTGCATGGGTGCCGCCATTTTGTGAGCTCAGCGCAATGGGCACCGCCATTTTGTAGACCTGATGCATGGGCAGGCAGTGGAGACCGACAGGAGGGCCCCGCGGGTTCCTCACAGGATGAACTGTTCTCTTCCTCATGCAGAAAGCACGTGGGGTGCATTTTGTAGTGGGGCGAAAACACGTGGCTGCCCGTGGTGGGGATCCAGCAGCACCAGGCAGGGCTGCTCAGGGACAGGGGGACTGGGATGGGCCTTCAGGAGGGCTTGGGAGACTTGAGAGGCATGGATAGGGAATGGCTTCCCAGTGCCAGAGGGCAGGGCTGGGGGGGATACTGGGGAGGGATTCCTGGCTGGGAGGGTGGGCAGGGACTGGCACAGGGTGGGCAGAGAAGCTGTGGCTGCCCCTGGATCCCTGGGAGTGTCCCAGGCCAGGTTGGACGGGGCTTGGAGCCCCCTGGGCTGGTGGGAGGTGTCCCTGCCCATGGCAGGGGGGGCACTGGGGGGGCTTTGAGGTCCCTCCCACCCAAGGGCTGACTCAGTGCCCCTGAGTTTCAGTGGCACATCCCTGCCCGTGTCAAAGCAACCCCAACACACCAGGACTGCTCCACGTGCTCCTTCTGGCTGGGCAGGTGCACCATTTAAGCTGCAGAAGCCCAAGGATTTGGGATCTTAACCCTGCCCATCCTGACCTCCCTGGAAAACCCTGGAGCTCCTCCCTGGGCTCAGCTCATCCCTGGCTGGCCCTGACCCACCACGGGGGAGGAGCGGGTGGAGGGGCTGCACAGTCAGGTGGGGGGTCCCACCTGCCCACCCCCCCTTGTTCCCACCTCCCCCAGAGCTCTTCCCTCCTCTTTGGGCCACGGCCCTGCTCGGACACGGAGGGAGAACATCTGCCCTTCCCCTTCTGCTCCTCACATGCTGCTTTAAACACCTCCCAGTGCTGTTTTCTCTTCCCATCTTTCCACTCCAGCTAAATTATTGAAGAACCTGTCAGATGGTTTCACACATGTGTTTGGCCTTAATTAAGGAAAGAAGAGGTTTTTAATTGATTTTCATCTTATCTTACAAGTACAAAGCATTTCCAAGAGCCTGTCACGGGGAGTCTGGCACGGGAGAAGCTGAGGCTCTGATTCATTGGCTGTTGTTTCAGTCTGGATCCCCAAGGAAATGGGATGTCTGGGAAAGTGTTTGTCCTGGTTAATAAATGTCGAATCCTGTGGAAATTTCAGCCAAAACTGAGCAGGAGATGAAAGATCAAATGTTGACTTCTGGCAGGGTGTGGGTTGGGAGTGCTCTGAAGATACCCGTGTTCCTCTGCCCACAGCACAACTTGATCCCAAATCCTGCCTTTTTCCTCTCTGAGATCCTGCTCTGCACAACCCACTGCCAAAACTGGTGCCCAGAGAAGCCCCTGGATCCCTGGGAGTGTCCCAGGCCAGGCTGGACGGGGCTTGGAGCCCCCTGGGCTGGTGGGAGGTGTCCCTGCCCATGGCAGGGGTGGGATGGGGGGGCTTTAAAGACCCTTCCCACCCAAACCAGTCTGGGATTCTGCAATCCCATTAAAATCATGTTCTGTACTTCAGCACTGAAGGCCAAAATTAGCCTGTGGTTAATGAACCCCCAAATTGGGGGGCAGCCTCCAGGAGGCTCAGCTGAGTGCCCCCCGTTGTGCCCGTCCCCACACAGACCTGGCCATTCCCAAGGAGGATTTTCCAGCATCCAGCTGTTGGCTGGAAGTGTTTGGGAACTCCCTCCTCTTCCATCAACCTGACATCATAGCAGAAAACCCTGCAAGTAGATGCTCCATGTGCTGGAGTTCCTTCCAGCTGTGGTATGGGAACCAATACTTTTTCATTGGATATTGGGAAATTGTTGGCCATGGGAAGGGCTGTTTGGCACAGCTGCCCAGGGAGTGGTGGATCCCCATTCCTGGAGGGATTGAGAAGCCCTGTGGATGTGGCACTTGGCCACATGGGTCAGTGGTGGCCTTGGCAATGCTGGGGGATGGTTGGTCTGGATGGTCTCAGAAAGCTTTTCCAACCTAAACAACTCCAGGAATTCTTTCTCTCTCATTTTTTTCTGAAAGAGTTTCAGCTCCAGGTTAAACCCCTGAGAAAAAAAATTAATAGAATCCCAGGATGGTTTGAGTTGGAAGGGACCTCAGAGCCCCCCCAGTGCCACCCCTGCCATGGGCAGGGACACCTCCCCCCAGCCCAGGGGGCTCCAAGCCCCGTCCAACCTGGCCTGGGACACTCCCAGGGATCCAGGGGCAGCCACAGCTGCTCTGCCCACCCTGTGCCAGTCCCTCCCAGCCCCTAGGCAGAGCTGGGCACTACTAACATGGGAACTGATTTGTGCCAGGGTTTAGGGGTGTCTTTCATCTTGTTTGAAGAAGCCCCGAGGTCCCTGACAAGGAGAAGGGGAACACAATGTGCTGACTGGATGAGGAGACTGGTGCTGTGGCCAGCCCAGCTCAGCTCCTGCAGATCCCACACAAAGGAGCCCAAGTGAGCCAAGACTAAAGATGAGCCTTCCCCAGCTGATGAGGAAGGAGATCCAAAGGGTTTCCTTTCCTGAGTGCATCCATTAAATGTTCCCGTGGGAGCTGCACAGCTGGGGGGAGCAGTGAGTGCCTGGTGGGGCTTCTGTGCAGGGGCTGCAGAGAGAAAGCACCGAGAGCCCAGATCTTTGGGAGGCTGTCCTCTCAGGGAGGGCAGTGCCTGCAAATGGAGGGAGTTCCTGAGAGTTCTCTAAGCCCGGCAAAGGATCCCTGTTCACTCCAAAAATGTCACAGTGGTTGGGCGTTAGAACTGCCCTTTCCTTTGGAGAGGCACAGTAACAGCCAGGTCACTGGGCAGTGCTGGCACTGCAGTGTTTGCCTCCGTCCCAGAGGTGTGGTGATTCCTTGGCTCCTGAAAGGACTGGAGTGGTCTGGGCTTCTGGAAGGTCACAGCAAATGAGGTGGTGGAGCCACCATCCACCATCCCTGGAAGAGTTCAAAGAGCAGGGACATGGCACTTGAGAACAGGGTGAACGTGGTGCTGGGACAGTGGTTGGACCTGGTGATCTTCGAGGTCAATGTGGGGGATCTGTGATCCTGGGAAATGGCAAATCTCGCCCAAAAAGGAGCATTTTCATCCCCCCTGATGCCGACTGTGACCATCACATCCCCAGCAGCAGCTGTGCCCGTGCCCACCCCTCCCACATCCCCTGCTTTGCCAACGGGGAGTTTGGCCAGGGCGAGCAGGGCACTTGCCTGGCTGCGCTGCCCACCTGGCTGCGTGCCCGAGGTGGCTGCATGCCCGAGGTCACCTGTGCTCCCCTGGGGCTCCCTCTGAGCTCCCCCAGCACCCTCAGCACCGATCCCATCCCCTGATGTCAGGGGGATCCCAGGAACCCCCAGCCCGGTGTTTGGGAAGCAGCAGGGGTGCGGAGGGAGCCCCAGGGCCTCAGTGCCACCAGCTGCTGGGCTGGGGCCAGTCAGGGAGCACGAAGGTCACCTGGGTGGGAAGGTCTCCACCTGCTTTGTCACCCCCCAGACGTGAAGGAGGCGCAGCAGACCCTGCCAAGAGGGAGAAGCCTCTGTGAACACCTGGGGGGCACACGGGGGGCTGCCCGTGTCTGTCCTGCAGCCCCAGCCCAGCTCTCCCCCCCTGGCCCAAGCTCTGAGCTGCAGCTGGGAGCAGGATCCATCCCCAGGACTCAGAACAGTGTCGTGGGGAGGGCTGGAAGCTCTCCAGTGTCAATCTGTGCCTTGGGAAGGCTTGAAAGACACGGGAAGTGGGGCCACAGATGCTTCCTGAGTCAGCTCTGCTTGGAGAGCAGCCACAGGCAGGAGCTGCCCACTGAAGCCACGTGCTGCCTTGTTCTTCCTCCCCCCCAGTTTTGTCTTTTAGAAAATGCTTAAAGTTCACACAAATTACTCTTCTGGCAAAGTCTGACCAACCTGAGCCAAAGGAGTAAGGCACAACAGGGAAAAAACGGGCTAACATCCTCCCCAAACTCTCGCCCACTTTGCTGTGTGATACATCAGCTTTTGCTGGCCCAAAAATCTTTCTTTTTTTTTTTTGTAGGAACAACTTCAATTGAAAAACGAGAAGCCAGAATCAGATCCTGACTCTGACATCCCTTAGCAACAATCTTTGTATTTTCCTTTCCTTTAGCCCCCCCTTGTCTCCTATCTTCACCAACCCTGCCCGTTGGCCCTGCCAGCCCCTCCCTGTGGCACAGCCAAGGACTGGGGGCACATTCCCAGCTGCTGCAGCCCTGGAGGTGCCCCAGCAGTGCCAGCTCAGGGACAGGCACTGCCCTGGGGCTGTGCCCACGCTGGTTGTCATACAAACATTTTCCTGGCCCTCTTCCCTCACTCGTTGCAATTCCTTCTCCTCTGGCAATGCTACAAATTCTTCCCTCAGCTCAGCAAGGTCACTGGGGAGGAGGTTCATGTTTTCTGCTCTCGCAGGTCCCCAGGTAGGAGATTAACACCTGTCCAGTGTCTCTGCAGGTCACCCTCATTTCAAACCATGGGCTTTAAAGGCGTCTTGTTACTGGTTTGGATGGTTTTATCCTGAGTTCCTGGGTAAGAAGGGATCATCCCACTGGGTGCTGCTTGGGGAGAGTTCCAGCACTTCATTTACCACGGTCAAAGCTTCAGGAAGTCTGTACCCATCTGTGTTTGGCCCACTACTGTGCTTACAGTCTATTTTCATTGTGATCCACAGAGATATCAAATGGCCTCAAATAACACTTGAGAGCACTGGAATGGATTACAAACCCCGGGAAGTTGGGATGTGCTCTGGGAATATGCCTGTTCCTCTCTGTCATTGGGGATGTGAGGAGGTTAAAAGAAATATTATCACTTCTTATTAGGCAGCTTTGGCTTCCTCAGATTAACAGCAGAGATAGCACAGGTAGATATATATTAAAAATTGGCAGGACATTTATTTCTCTGCCCAGTGGCAGAAATCCATTAGGAGTAAACAAATTCCTCCCCCTTATCAGGGTGCTTTGTGTTGTCTGCGTTCACAGATAAAGCTGTGTGTTTGGCACCGGGAGCTGGCGCTGCCGCCTGTTCTCCAGGGGCTGCAGGGACTCAGGGCTTCCCTTGGCCTTTTCCTTCACACTTTGTACACTGGGATCATGGAATTGCTGGGGTTGGAAAAGGCCTTTCAGCCCAACCATCACCACCGTGTTCAGCACGAAGCCACAGCCCCTGGTGCCACAGCCACGCGTGTTTTGGACACTGCCAGGGGCGGGCACTGCCCCACTGCCACCAGCTCTTCGAGTCCCAACCCTCTCCAGGAAAGGTTTTCCTCCTGCTGTCCCCCCTGCCCCTGCCCTGTCCCACCTGAGCCCGTTCCCTCTGCTCCTGTCCCTGTTCCTGGAGCACAGCCCGACCCCCCCCGGCTCCCCCCTCCTGGCAGGGACTGGCAGAGCCACAAGGTGCCCCCTGAGCCTCCTTCTCTCCAGGCTGAGCCCCCCCAGCTCCCTCAGCCCCTCCTGCTGCTCCAGCCCCTTCCCAGCCCCATTTTTGCTGGCAGTGGGAGTTCTCCCAGCTGTCCTGCCCCACCACAGCGAGGTCGGGGGGTCCCGCTCAGTGAGCCACAGTGACTGTGCTGCTTATTAGGGACCCTCTGGCTGCAGTCACTGCCCTTGAAGCTGCTCTGCCTGTATTTGGGATAACCCATTAGACTGACAGAGGTTTCCCCCGTGGCCCTGCAGTCAATTTGCTGCCCTTATTTCACCAAGTGAGTGTGATACTCTTTTCAAATCCCCCCGTTAAATTGCTTCCCTCCATCTGCCCGGAGTTCAGATGTTACACAGGGACAGCACAAGGACTTCCAGGGTAAAATGTTTGTTCCCAGGCAGGGCACAGTGGCCGTGGGAGGGCAGGAGAAGGAAAGGGCCCTTGGAGAGGGGCAGAGACGCAGGGCACAGCCAGGACTTCCCTCGTGCAGCCACCAGACCACCCCACACAGCAGTTGTGTCTGTGCCTGCTGAGCTCCCGTTGCTGCTCACCACGGAGCTCCCACCAGCCACCCCTGGGGCTCGGGGACAACAATCCCTTCTGCAGGGCCCAAAACAGGGAAAGTCCCGTCCAAACAAACTAGTGATCAAAGTCTGGGGGTCCAGCAGAGCCTGGAATCACAGAGCCCACTGCGTTGGAAGGGACCTTAAAGCCCATCCCATCCCACCCCTGCCCTGGGCAGGGACACCTCCCACCAGCCCAGGGGGCTCCAAGCCCCGTCCAACCTGGCCTGGGACACTCCCAGGGATCCAGGGGCAGCCACAGCTGCTCTGCCCACCCTGTGCCAGTCCCTGCCCACCCTCCCAGCCAGGAACTGAGTCCATGATGTCCTTTGGAATCTGGTTCTCCTTGCACTGGACGGAGGGTTAAACACTGTGTGGTTTCCTTGCCTTTTTAAATTCCCAGATAACTTGTTGATTCCGGCTGACACGGCTGAGTTATTTCCAGCCCCCCATAAATGAGCTAATTTGGTAGTTATTAAGAGTGAACAAATTTCATTCTGTACTTGCAAACCCCTCAGAAGCCCTTCAGGAAATAAATTCCTCGCCGAGCCTGAACTGCAGGGGTACTGGAAGAGATAATTACACACTGAGCTAATTACTGGCTTTGGCCCGTGTGTGAGTAATTATGTGCAGGCCCTGATTTGGAGACAGTGGTGACGTGGGAGGGCTCCCAGCAGGAAAGCTCCTGGGTGTCCCCTCCTGGCTGGGAATGTGCTCTGGGATGGGCTGGTTGGATCATGGATGTGGGCACTGCCTCTGCTTACTCCGTTGGTTTCCATGCCCTTCCTTCTCACAGTGTTTATGGTCAGCTGCTGCCACTTCCCAGAATTCCCAACCCACTTTGGGTTATTTGAGATGCAAATCCAGAGGCGCTGATCGTCTGAGAGATCTCCAGGGTGAGGACAGAAATGAGACATTTATCTTCTCAGGACACTGCAGTGCACCCTCCAGGAGCTCCTGTGCTCCCGCCTCCCATCCTCCCAGCCCTGGGCACTTCTGGAATTCCAGGGCACTCTCATCCCCCTTCCCACAGCCCCAGTCCCTGGCCATCCCACACCTGCCCTCCCTGCCTTGCCCAGATCCTCCCTCCCTCCTCCCTGACTCCTTTGCCAGCTCCCATGGTCCCTGGTTAATCTTTACTTACTCGTGGACTTACCCAAGTTTCTTTTTCCCAGGTCTCTGATGCACTTTGTGGATCATTCCTCAGTTTCTCCCTTCTTTGCGATGCCCTGGTTTTCTTAATTGTTATCCCTGACCTTTATCCTGACATCCCTGCAGCTTTCCTGTTGATTTCTGTCCCCATTCTTTATTCCTTCACTTTCCCACATGCATTTCCCCCAAAACTCTCATTTAAGCTCCTGGTTGTTCATGAACCACCAGCCCTTGGATCTAAAGGATTTCCAGGCCAGGTTGGACAGGGCTTGGAGCAACCTGGGATAGTGGAAGGTGTCCCTGCCCGTGGCTGGGATGGAATGAGGTGGGATTTGGGGTTCCTTCCAACTCCAACCATTGGGATTTGGTCTGTGGAGGCAGGAGGGATGTGGAGCTGTGGCTCCATGAGGTACACGATTTTCCAGGGAACTGAGCTTTCCCATGTGCACTGAATTCCTGAATCTTGGGCCTTCGAAGATTTGGAAGATGACCTGAAGTGCCAGGGAACAGACAAATGGGAAATGATGGTGTTTAGGGGGCTTTGCTGCTCTTGATCTGCAAGAGGCAGGAGAAGCTCACGTATGAGAAACCTCCTCAGCAAAGAGCCTGAAAGGGCTTTCCTTGGAATAACTGGGATCCACAAGTCAACTGTCAATCCAGGTGATGGGCAGAATGTGAGACAAAAAGGCATCTCAGTGTCTGTCTTTTGGTTTTAAGAATACAAGAGAAGTCCTGTGGCATTTGTGGCCAACAGGAGGAAGCTCTAAGGACCTTCAGTGTTGGGGCAGGGGCTCTGGCACAGGATTTCGCAACCTGGGATAGTGGAGGCCCTGGAACGGGACAGAACAATCCCTGGGTGGTGCCTCAGTCCCAGATTCTGATGGGTGCCTTCTCCCAGTGTGTGATTCCCAGGGAATGCTTGGTTGTGCCTGCTGAGCTGATGGGAAAGTCCAAAATGGACAATTCTGTGCAAGTAGAGAGGATTCCTCCTCTCCCATCGTGAGCTCTGGGATAAGAGCCCCCATGTAGGTAGAGATGGATGTGTTTCTCCCAAAAATAGAAGGGTCCAGTGGGGGTTGCTTAAACTCCGAGCCACAGCTTGTGACAGGCAAGAGAATTCTCCTGCTCTGCCCTCAAAGCCTCATTGTGTCCTGCCAAACTCGGCACCCCAGTGACAGGAGTGACCAGGGAGGGGATTCAGCTCCCCACAGAGGAACCCTGCAAGCCCCGCATTGTCTCAGTCCTTAACGAGTTGTTTAATAACACAGAGATCGTTGGGTTGGCAGGAGATGGTTCTGTCACTGATAAAGGGAGAGAAGAGTGAAATATTTCCCATTTTCCCCTCCAGCTCTGCAGCATTTTTCCATGGGTTTCTTTCCCCTGCAAATGTCCTTTAAGAGGGTGAGCAGTTGTTAAAGTGACAGCTCACCAGAAAGAACTGCTTGTGAGGAAACTCGAGCCTAAAGGGCACAAGGGAGAGGAAAATTGCCCTATTCATTGCTTTTCTTGACACCTTTTCCCACATCCCTCCCTACGTGCAGCCTGGGAAATGCCATTATCCCACTCCACAGCTCCGGGGAGAAGCTCTTTACGGGAGCCTTCCCCTCTGCAGGAGCATCGTTGGGATCACAGGATGAGCATTTCCCTTTTGGGGTCGTGTTTAACCGGGGCTGTTTGAGACACTGGCACCAACAGCTTTGCCCAGGTCCTGGTGTTCCAGCAGAAACGTGTCCACTGTGGGTGTCCATGGAGTGATTTCATTGGCAGGGGTCGAACAGGTTTGCTGATTGTCTGTCCTGTGCAGGAAATGTGGTGGCCCAACCCCAGGAGATCTCTCACTGGAGAGATACAGATAAGGATGCAGACACCCCAAAATACACCTGCCCCCATTTCTGAGGGATCAGGATCTGGGTGGAATTGCCCTGGGGAGGGATCAGGGTCTGGGTGGAATTGCTGTGGTGTCTTTTACGGAAGGGCAGTAAGAGCAGAAGCAGAGATGCTGCTGAGACAAAGACAACCCCGAGGCAGGAGCGCGACACGATGGATCCCTGGAGAAGTCAGTGCCATGAGCTGCAAAGCCTGGAGCTGTCCCTCCTCAACGTGCAGCTCTGGTCATTGAGCTGGGTGAGCTTTTGCTGGAGTGTTGAATCCTGCCAATGCTGCAGGAGCTGGGGGGTGGCATTAAACAACTCCAGCTTTGGAGCAGCAGGAGGGGGGAGAGCTTGGAAAAGTCACAAATGGGTCCGGGGAAAGCAAGGCTGGACAAGCACCAGGAACAGCAGCTGGGCTGCAGGGAAAGCTCATCCCTCCCCTGGAGTAACACCTTGCAATATTTACAGATGGGAGAGAGCCTCCAAAAACATATGTGTGCCCTAAACGTGTCCCGTTGGACATGCAGGAATTCCCATGAGTCCCGGAAAAGCAATTCCAGTTCAGTGGCAGGTCGTTACTGCAAAGCACTGAGCTGGAGGGGCGTGAATTGCTTTGTCTGAGGACTCGGAGCCCACCCCGGGCTCCTTGAGCTCAGCCTGGAGGGACACAGAGAGAACCGAGCGCCCTCAGCGGGGTCGGCTCTGATCTCCAAAGTGCCCTTTGGAGCCCAGTTCCTGCTCCAGGGCAGGGGACACAGCCAGGGGAAGCTGCCCCCCGGTGGGGGTCAGAGCAGGGCAGAGCCAGCCAGGGGGCTGGTGATGTTCATCTGTCTGGGGGGGCTCCTGCTTCTGGAGTTAACTGGGGGGGGCTCCTGCTTCTGGGGTTTAACTNAACTGGGGGGACACTGCTGCCTTCTGGAGTTAACTGGGGGGGACACTGCTGCCTTCTGGAGTTAACTGGGGGGACACTGCTGCCTTCTGGAGTTAACTGGGGGGGACACTGCTGCCTTCTGGAGTTAACTGGGGGGACACTGCTGCCTTCTGGAGTTAACTGGGGGGGACACTGCTGCCTTCTGGAGTTAACTGGGGGGACACTGCTGCCTTCTGGAGTTAACTGGGGGGGACACTGCTGCCTTCTGGAGTTAACTGGGGGGACACTGCTGCCTTCTGGAGTTAACTGGGGGGGACACTGCTGCCTTCTGGAGTTTCACAGAATCCAGAAAAGCTCCATTTTTGCTCTCCCTGGGGTTTCCTGGGAGGTCGGAGTGTCTCAGGTGCCACGTCCCCCAGTGCAGCTGAGCTGCTGACACGTTCCCACGCCCATGACGTGGGCTGTGGTGGTTCTGCTGCCAAAGGACAATGCAACCATCCCTCAGGTACTGAGGGAACACGAGTAACCCCCCAGGGACCCCTTGGGAGAGACTCAGTGCAGAGGAAATCAGCCCATGCTGGTACAGGATGCTCAGGACTAGACCCAGGAGTTGTCCTAGAAAGATCCGGGCTGAGAGACGGGGGAGTGACTGGGAAATGTGTCACTGAAATGAAACTACTGACCCACTCTGCCCTTGTTTGGGGTCGTTCTTCTGTAGGGGGGGCCTTCTCCCCATGGCAGGGGTTGGACCAGGAGACCTTCAGAAGGTCCTTTCCAAGCCAAACCACTCTGTGATTCCATGATGGGTGTTAGGAAGGGGCTGGAGCATCTTTCTTTACAGAGAGAGGCTGAGAGAGCCGAGCCTGGAGGACACCCAGGGTCTCATCCCTGTGGATGCCTCCCTGGTGGGAGGGAAGGATGAAGATGCAGGCAGGTTTCTCCCAGGGGTGCCCGCAGGAGGTGACGGGCACATAACAAAGCCCTGAGATTCCAGCTGAACACAGGACGCCCAGAGAAGCTGTGGAGTCCCTCCCTGGAGATGCTCCCCCAGCCCTGTGTGGTCCCCAGCAGCCTGCTGGGGTGTCCTGCTGGAGATGGGGGGTGGCCCAGGCCCCTCCAGAGGGCTCTGCCAGCCCCAGCCACTGGGGAAGGGATCAACTGGGGCATCGTGGGACTCAGAACTTGTTCCATGGAACTTGGGATAATCGTGGGACATCCTGAGCTGGAAGGGACCCCCAAGGACCATCCAGTCCTGCACAGACACCCCAACAATCCCCCCCATACCCAAGAGCTTTGCCCAGCCACTTGATAGTGCCATTAGGGGCCATCCTTGTGCCAAGTGGGAAAAAAGCATTTTCCATCTTGAGAACCTCTATTCGCTTTTACTTGCAGCTGAACCAAGATTTATGGCTTGAAACCTACCGAGAAGATCTCCCAGCCATGCAGAGCATATCCACAGCTAATTTGCTTTTTGTAACTTTTTAATTTTCTCCCTACCATATGGCTCCAATCCTCTGTGAGTTAATATTATTCATAAATGCAGCACAAATAGGAATAAGACCAATTATAGCAAAATACTCCCCATCTTTTTCATCTCGGGGGTCACAGGCAAGGCCGTTCTCTCGCGAATTTAACATCTCCACAGCAGCCACGTGGGCTGCCGGGTTTGACTCCTGCCCTGTGGTTCCTGGCAAGTTTGCAGTATTTGCCAACAAATTAATGAGGGGAGGATTTCAGGGAATGCTGAGGAGCCGCTGGGAATGTGTCACTTGGCTCACAAGGCTCTGCAGCTGCTGCGAGAGGCGCCGGGCTGGGGGGACCGGCTCGGGGGTCGGGGCTCAGGGATCGGGGGTGCTGGAAAGGTATCACCATTTCTCCATAAAGACCCCCAATGTTTTGTTGTTCCTCTGCTGTCCCACCCCACCTCTTGCCCAGAACATGAGGGTTCTCATCCAAGCTTTGAGGCAGTTTGGTTTGGGATGGGAAATATCCGGGTCTGCTCCGATGAACTGGAGCGAATTCCTCGTGGAGAGCTCGGGCTTGAATTGGAGCTCTCATGTCCCCTCCCTCTCCAGCTCTGGTTCTTTGCAGCTGGAGTTCCCATTGGAAATCCTGTCCCCTCCCAGCCATTTGGATCCTTTGTCCCTTTGAGTGTGGCTGAACTTGCAGGGCTTAGGCAGTAAGTGCTGAGCCACCTCTGTGGTGCCTGGGGGCACAGCTGGGACTGTCCCAGGCGCCCCAGAGCTGCTCTGGGACACTGCCATGGCCTTGGGCAGTGACAGGAGGTTGGGGGGCAAAAGTGATACCCACCCTTTAGGTCAGATTCCCACTGTTATTACTTGATTTCATGGAAAAATATAATCATGGAACAATTTAGGTGGGAAGGGCCTTTAAAGCCCCCCCAGTGCCCCCCCTGCCATGGGCAGGGACACCTCCCACCAGCCCAGGGGGCTCCGAGCCCCGTCCAACCTGGCCTGGGACACTCCCAGGGATCCAGGGGCAGCCACAGCTTCTCTGCCCACCCTGTGCCAGGGCCTGCCCACCCTCCCAGGGAAGGAAAAGTCTGATCCCACACCCCTCCAAAGGGTCTGACCTGACACTGTTCTGGTCCTGGTGTCTCCATCCCCTCATCCCCATCCCTGCAGCCCTGCTCTGCTGGTTCAGGACTGCTCCTCTCCAGGACTGCTCCTCTCCAGGACTTCTCCTCTCTGCTCCTCTCTAATATTTACACTCCTTCTCTTTTCAAAGTGTGTCCTTTCTGTTCCCCCTTTTCTCACCCAGGCTGGATTAGAAATGCTCTGTTTGCTGCTCAATTAAAGTGGCCTCACAGACCCTGCAAAGTTCAAACAGTTGTAGGGTTTGCCTAAAATATGTCTGTCTGGATTTAATGGGCTTTGCAGGCTACAGTTTCAAAGTGGTTATTAATGGGATTTGGACAAGGAACTCTTGCTTTGTGCCATTAAAATAATACCAGAAATCCTCCCAGTGACATTTAATTTCATCGATTCAGGCGTGTCAAGGGTGTCACACAAAGACTTGGCCTGTCTGTGCTGGGGCTGCAGCACAGCTGGGAAGTTCAAGCCAGGCTGAGAATTAACTGAAATTAGTGGCTTTTGCTGTCTTTAATGCTATTACTATTATTATTATTCCCTGGAGGCCATCTCTGTGGCAAAGCCCCCCTGAGGTGTAACAGATGGCACCAAACTTGGCACGGGGTGTCCACGGCTGGGCTGCAAAGCAGAACCAGGGAGGGAGGGGGGACCCTCAGCAGCACCCCAGGGGCAATTCCTGAGGCTCCACAGGGACCTGTGGCACGGGAAACCACAGGGAATGGGGCAGAGACCCCCGTCAGGATGTGGTGGGAACCCTCCAGAAGCCTTTTCTAAGGGGAGACCCCAACCTTGGTGTGCCCAGCCCTGCAGGTGCCCAAGGGGTCGCTCCCCATTTCCCTTCAGTATTTTATTATTGTTTTGGAAATGCCATCAGTTTGTGGCCAGCTGGAAGAGAATCCATGCCTGGACACGCAGCTCTGCAACGTGAAGTCTCCTGGAGTTTTGTCTTCCTTGGGAAGGAGGAATCAACCCCCCCAAATCTCAACATCCCTGCCCCAACTAACGAGTGCAGTCCGTGGCATTTGAGGGCTCCGTGGCTCTCGTGGTGGCAAAGGGATTTTGGTGGGGGCACTTTGGCAGGGGGTTGGAACTCAGTGCTCTTTAAGGTCCCTTCCAACCCAAACCACTCCATGACACGGTGTGAATCAAAGCCCATCTCATTCCACCAGGGGCACCTTCCAGCAGGTTACTCAGAGTAACCTGATTTTTTTTTCCCTCCCAAGCAATAAAAGCAGGAATAAGACATCCAGGAGGAGCTGAGGGTGTGAGAGGGTGGTTTAAATTCCCAGCACATTGTTCTCGGGGCCAGGATTTATTTCTGATCAGCTCATCCTTTTCCAGCAGCTGCTCCGTGGGGACAGTTCAGTTCCAGCAGGAATGCCAAGGGACACAGCCTGGCACAGCAGCAGCAGCACCTGCCCAGCCCAGCCCAGCCGCATCGTGGCTTCCTGCCCATCCTGGGCCTTGGGACACCCCCTGGCACCTGGAGGGTGGCACACCTGGGCAGTGCCCCAGTCCTGCTCCAGCAGGGCTGCTGCCCCGGGGGGTGGAGGCACACGGAGGGATAAAGGCCAAAGGTGGGAAATCCTTCCCTGGGAAGTGCCCAGAGAAGCTGTGGCTGCCCCTGGATCCCTGCGAGTGTCCCAGGCCAGGTTGGACGGGGCTTGGAGCCCCCTGGGCTGGTGGGAGGTGTCCCTGCCCGTGGCAGGGGGTGGGATGGGCTGGGCTTTGAGGTTCCTTCCCACCCAAACCGTTCTGGGATTCTTCGGAGAAAGGCTGGGAGAACAATCCCTGCATTCCTCCCCCGTTCCAGGCACAGGGATGCAGCTGCTGTTCCCCCTCCCCCGGGATTCATGTTCTGATTTTAAAGAACAAAAGACCCCCTGATATGAATAAAGTTGAGTGTCCCTTTGCCTTCTCCCAAGCCACAATCAAATCTCTGCTTCTGCTCCTTAAATGGCTCCATTTGCATAAATTTGTCTGCAAACAATTAAAGTTAATTAAGATAATTTATCACTTGAAAGTAAAGCATTTTATCAGCAGGTATCAGCCTGTAAAGCAAACAAAGCATCAGTTGTAGGGAAATAGCTGGGGCTTTATTACCCTGTTAGACATGAAGTGACAAAAATCGTCTCTTTATGACACTTTGTTGAGTCTGGGTGCTTTGTTTGCAAAGTAATTAACTGCAATTAGCTAATCATCCTCTACAGGAACTGCATTGGTGACTCTGCACTAACACCGGCTCATTTACACCTTGGCTGCTTTCCCACGTGCAAACTGGGACACAAAAGTTTGGGAACAGCCTGAAGTTCTTGTCGGTGAGCAGAACTGGGATGTTGGAAAGAGCTCTGAGTGCTCCAGAGGGATCTGGTGCAGCCCTGGGCATGTTTAACCAAAACCTGACCCCAGGAATAACAGAGACCTTATTTATCTTTGAATTTGGGAGAGGGGTTACTCTGAGCCTTCACAAAGGCATTGACCCCTCAGGGGGAACCAACTTAATGGGCCCCAAAACTGCTCAAAGGCCACCAGGACTGGTGAGGTTTTACAGGAATGGAAAACATCGGGGCAAAGGCACAGGGAAAGGCAAAGCATTCCCTGGCCAGGCTGGCACTGGCAGCAGCTCTGCTGGCATCAGGAACCGGCACTCAAAGCAGCCACAGCATCATCCTGGAAGGCTCTCCCGGGCCAGGGTCACTGACTGGGGAAAGATCCTTCCCCAAAAAGGGTCTGTTCCCCCAGTGGGAGCCTCCCCTCGTCTCCAGGATCACAGACTGCTTTGGGGCAGCCACAGCTTCTCTGCCCACCCTCCCAGCCAGCAATTCCTGCCCAAGATCCCACCTAAATCTACACTTTTCCACCTTAAAGCCCTTCCCTGTGTCCTGTCCCTCCATCCCCTGTCCCCAGCCCCTCCCCACCTCTCCTGGAGCCCCTTCAGGCTCTGCAAGGGGCTCTCGGGTCTCTTCTCCAGGTGACCCCCCCAGCCTTCCCTGCTGCCAGGAGAGCAGTGGCTCCCCCCGCCAGGACCCTCGGGGGTCTGTCCCAGCCCCAGCTGACACACAGGAGGCTCCTGAGTGGGATGATGTTCCTCCCACCTTGGTTTCCCCCCCTGCTGAATTGCTGGGGCCCATTTTTACTGGTGACTCCCCCTTTGGTTTTCCTTCACCAGGCCCTGCCCTTTGCCGGGAATTCTGGGCACTGCCAAGGATTTTCACGCTGGGAAGGGGAGTGTGTAGGGAATTCCAACAGAACGACCCCCCTTTCATTGTGTGTTCGCCACCAGGGAACCATTTGGGGCTCGCTGGGCACACTGACCACCCCCAGAGACATGCAGGAGGGCACAGGGACACCCGCCCAGCTGCAGGGGCTGCGCTAATTACCCCGGGCTGGTAATTACACACAGGTGTTTGCAGCTGTAATTAAGGCCAGCATGTAATGAGGGGTGGGGGCTGTGCCCCAGAGCTGGGTGCCCGGAGGGTGGTCCCGTCTGCTGCCCTTGGTGAGTGCCACGGTCTCGGTCTGCTTCTGCACTTATTTTTTAATGTGTTTACTGTTTCTGGCTGGTTTTCTCCTGCTGTTTCTCCGGCATTTCAGCTTTCCCATTATGTGCCAGGGAATAAAAACATGCTTGGGTTTGATGAGGGGGGAGGCTGAGCTCCCCCCGAGCGCAGCTCTTGCTGTGGTGGGTATTTTGTGCTGATGTTTTTCGGAGGCAGATTAAGTGCCATTTGGGTATTACAGCTCTTTTTCTCTGGAATTAAAGGCAGGCACCTTGGAGCATTATCCTCCCTGCTTGCTTCCCTTAATGTAGGATCTGAAATGCTCCTCAGCTGAGCCTGTGGCACAGAGCAGCCCTGGCACTGGGCTCTGGAGAGGAGTCTCCTTCTAATAATAACTTCAGGGCAGGGAAAACATGTTTTCTTTTAATAATTGAGGAGGGCACTGAGGTGCTGGGAGGGCAGGTGTGTCTTCCCAGGCTGGCAGAAGTGTCAGTGAGTGTTTCCAAGGAATTCCCCGTTGGGATGCGTGGCTGGGGCTGGCTCTGCTGCTGGCCCAGCCTTTGGGCACTCGGGCTTGGAGGGGGTGGGAGTTCTGAGGTTCCCCTGCCCCGTGGTCACTGCGAGGGGGGCTGTGCTTGGGGGGCACTCTGGGGGTGTTTGGGCTGACAGGGGGGCAGCAGTGGTTTGTTCTGTGCTGGAGGGATCACTCTGCTGCAGCAGATCCCCCTGTGGTGTCAGCAGGGCTGGACCCTCCAGAGGGGAGGGGAGGGCTGGGCTGTGAGACCCTCCCTGGCANCCTCCCAGGCAGGAGGGGGTCTGGGGGGTGGGCACGGCTGGACCCCCGACCCTGCAGGACTGGGGGGCTCCGGGCTGGAGCAACTCGTTATCCCCGAGCAGAAACACCGGGTGGCTGCAGGTGATGGGCAGTCCTGGGGTGCTCGGGGGGGAAGGACCCTTAAAGCCCCCCCCGGCTCCCCGAGGGCAGCGTTGGATTGTCCCGGAAGCAGCTCCGGGAAAGGGGAAAGGCAAAGGGCTGATGCCAAAGGCAGGGGTTGCTTTCAGGCAGCACCCCCAGCCTGGGCAGTCCCTGCTCTCAGAGCTGCTCTTTCCTCAGGCTTTTGGGGTCTCCAGCAATGCTGGGGTGCTCTCTGGTGGGAGTCCTGGCGTGGTCATGTTGGCAGGGACCTGAGAGGTCTCGTTCCAAGCCGGCTTTGTTGGGATCTGTTTGAATGAGCCTCGCTGACAGCAGGTGTTGGTTTGAAGTGCCCACCCTGCACTTGTTTTAATTCCCTGTTACTGCCTTTCCCCCGTGTCCGTGGGTGTCACCAGTGCTGTCCCACAGCATCCTAAAATCCTGGGGACTGGGAGCAGGGAGTGCCTGGGCATCTGAGCCAGCACTGCCTTTCCCAGCCCAGGGCACCCTGACGTCCCCACCACCCTCTGCTCCTCCGGGGCTGCAGGAGACACACGGGGGGGCTTTTCACAACTGGAATTTTCATATATTTAACATGTGCTGTCCACTGGAGGTCGAATTAAATACACTCTTTAATTCCTACCGGTGCAAACTCTTTTCCTGATCATTTCGTGCTACAGGGAGGGGAAAAAAAAAAATCCTCCTGGCCTGTGATCTTTCCTTGCAGCAATTACCTCAGTGACCTTTTCGTGGGCTTTAAAGATTGCAAACAACACGAGTCTCTCGGTCTCTGTGCCTCCTAATTTCTACTTGGGATTCACAAAGCACAAGCAATGGAGTGTGATTTATTTGCTGAGCAGTTGCAGCGAGCCAGGGACGTTTGGGAGTGATTTTTCTTGCCCTGGTGTGTGACAGAGGCAGCCCCGGCTCAGCCTCCTGTGTCTGCAGAGGACTCGTTGGGATGTGCTGCAGGAGGAGCCCTTGGCAGCCCCAGAGGGGGCACGGGGGGGCTGGCCTTGGGAGGGACCCTCAGGGTGGGAGCAGAGCCTGAAATTGGGAGCGCTTCAAGCTCTGTTGGGATGGAATCAGAAGCGCTGACTGCCCAGGGGGGTGTCCAGCTGGAGTGGAGCTTGTGGTCCAGGTCTTTGCATGGCACTGGTGCTTTGTAGGGAGAGGAATGAAAATGGTGTGCAGGGAGTTCAGCAGCATCGTCTGGGTCTGTGCAGGAAGCTGCCAAAGTAAAGTTCTCTCCTTTTCCTTAATCATAATTCTTGAAAAAATAGAGTTAAAAGCCAACTACTCTATTTATTTGGGGTTTCTCAAAATTCTTGCCTTGCCTGAGGTTTCCATCCTGTGTGTCCCTGAGCCTTGGTCCAGTGCTGAGCTGAGGTCTGTGAGACAAAGGGCAGCTGAAGGAGCAGATCAGGGGGATGTTGAGTTGGTCCCCTGAGGCTGCTGCTGCTGCACACACTGAGGGGCCGTGGGGTGGGCAGGGGGCTGGAGCAGCTCTGCTGGCATTGCCCACGTTGTCCAGCCTGGGGAGGAGAAGCTTTGGGGGGATCTCATTGTGACTTCCAGGACCTCAAGGAGCTGAGAGGAAACATGGAGAGAGACCACTGAGAAGGGATGGAGGGACAGGACCCGGGGAATGGCTCCCCAGTGCCAGAGGGCAGGGCTGGGGGGGATGTTGGTAGGGTGGGCAGGGACTGGCACAGGGTGGGCAGAGAAGCTGTGGCTGCCCCTGGATCCCTGGGAGTGTCCCAGGCCAGGCTGGAGCCCCCTGGGCTGGTGGGAGGTGTCCCTGCCCGTGGCCTCACCGTGTGGGTGTTCCCAGAGCCTCCAGGGGAAGGGGGATCTCCCTCGGGAGCTGCAGTGGGATTTTGTGGAACGCTTTGGTTACTGCCCCAAATCCAGCCCTGTGGATGTGCTCCTGCTCTGCACACACAGTTTGCATCTGAGCAAACATTTCTGGAACAGTTTCCCCGAGCCAGGATGGGATTTGTACTAATTTGGAATCAAAGGAACTTCACATAATTGCTTATCCAAACAGGAGCCCAGCTGCACACAAAGTATTAATATTAATTGGGGAATTAATTGCTTATCTAGCAGTGCTAAAGCAGCCACTTCATGCATGGCAGAGATGAGAACAGCCTCTCTGAGGGCTCCTGCCATGCAGAGACCATGTCTTCTTTAGGGTTTGCTGAAGTTTAAAGTCTCTATTGGAGAATTCTTTAAAAGAAAATAAGAATTCTTTAAAGGAAAATAAACTACTGCAGCACAGAAAGCCTTCTGTGCAGGGAATGGCAGTGCTGGAACAGGAATTGTGCTGCTGTTAAACCCTCCCGGGAACTGATGTGCTCAGGCTGGGTTTGGGTCAGTGCAGGGAGCTGCTCTGGGGTTTGGAGCTGTGGTTGTTCCCTGATTTTCCCATGCCATGGGTGCTCCCTTTGCTTTAGGGTAATGTCTGCCTTGTAAATAGATGTTTAAAAACAATATTTACCTGAACTACTTGGGCTTTTATTGCTTGACATCACTTTTAGCCTCCCCATCTCGATGCCTTGGGCAAACCTGGCAGGATTAATCCAACAAAATCAGTCGGGTGTAAACTGAGAGAGGAGTTGCTGGTTTTATGGGGATGGGATGAAAATAAATACCCAGGCACTTAATAATGTGTTCTTGGAGAGTCTGGTCATCTCCTCCTGAATTTCTGGAGGGACTTGGGCATCAGTAATAAGCTCAATAGACGGGTTTGTGTAGATTATTTGGGCGTTTTCATGTGGATTTTGGGATGGGGCTGTAAATGTGATGGGCTGAAAGAAGGGAAATTTGGTTGGGATATTGGGATGGGATTGCTGGCTGGGAGGGTGGGCAGCCCTGGCACAGGGTGGGCAGAGAAGCTGTGGCTGCCCCTGGATCCCTGGGAGTGTCCAAGGCCAGGTTGGACGGGGCTTGGAGCCCCCTGGGCTGGTGGGAGGTGTCCCTGCCCATGGCAGGGGGGGCACGGGGGGGGCTCTGAGGTCCCTCCCACCCAAACCAGTGTGGGATTTAAGAAGGGGTGAGAAAAGGCAACATTCCAACTCCAGGCTTGTTGTTACCAAGCAGGTCTTGCCCTGCTCTGCCAGGGAAGGGGGATTGGAGCTGGAGAAGGGGCTCAGGCAGGATGGCTCAGCTCGGATTGGCAGCCCAGCCTCACTGGTGGCTCTGCCTCGGGACCTCTGGAGCAGCTCCTGCCCCTGAGCCGGGCAGGAATTCCGTGTGCTCCCAGCCCAGCACATGGATTGAATCCATGGGTTTGCTGTTCCCTCCAGCCCAGGGAACACTCCCTGCAGAGCCTGCCAGGCTCCAGCTGCCTCACAGCCTCTTCTGCATCTCCCAGCAGCTTTGGGTTCCTCTCCCCGGGCTCCAACAGCTGATTTCATGCAGGAATTCCCCCCTCTCTCCTGGATAACAACTTCCTTCCCTCTTGGCAGGCAATAAAAGCTGCCTCGAGGTGAGGCCCATGAACATTGTCCTCTTCCCTAGGGGGGAACTCTTTGCTCAGGAATTTAAACCAGAAGGAGAATAATCAATGGGAACTGGGCTGAGGTGTCAAAGAGGAACGGAAATGTGGCTGTGGAGGAAGTGAATGTCATTGTGGGGAAAGCGTATCTGGCACTGCAGGAGGGGAATGGAGAGATTATAGGGACATAAATGAAGAGGGTGTTTTTCCCTCCAGCACAGCAGTGGCAGTGACCTGTGGGGTGGCACCTTGGCCTTGGTGTGGTGGGCAGCTGGGAGGGAGGTCCTGGGTTGGCTCCCAGACGTGGGGCTGTTGGTGATGGGGTTGTTGGAGCTGTCCTGTGCAGGGCCGGGAGTTGGACTCTGGTCCTGCTGAGTCCCTCCAGCTCAGGATGTTGTGGGGTTCTGTAGCTGCCAACTCTGGGGGGCAAAGCTCTTGGGGCACTGGGGGTCCCTGCTGCTGGGTGAGCTCAGCACTGGCACTGCCCTGCCTCACAGACATTGCCCTCTTTTTTGTGGGAGGGCAGGAGTGACAGAGCAGGCTTTGCCCCCTGGGCTGTGCCCCTCTCCCTGAGCCACCCCCAGAGCCTGGCAAATGCCCTTTGCTGGACCTGCTCACCTGGAGCCACTGGTTTGAGGCTTGACTGACTGGGTGGCACTGGGGCACTGCAGAGAGGTGTGTTGGCAACGGGAAAAGGTCCCTTGGGAACATTCCCTGTGCTGTTCCCAAAGGCTGGAGCCAAACAGCTAAATGTGTCAGTGAGGGAATCCCAGACTGGTTTGGTTGGGAGGGACCTCAGAGCCCCCCCAGTGCCCCCCCTGCCATGGGCAGGGACACCTCCCACCAGCCCAGGGGGCTCCAAGCCCCGTCCAACCTGGCCTGGGACACTCCCAGGGATCCAGGGGCAGCCACAGCTTCTCTGCCCACCCTGTGCCAGGGCTGCCCACCCTCCCAGCCAGGAATCCCTTCCCAATATCCCCCCCAGCCCTGCCCTGTGGCACTGGGAAGCCCTTCCCTGTGTCCTGTCCCTCCATCCCTNCAAAATTAATTCCAGGCAAGATCTGCCTTCAAAAGGAACAGTCAGGAAATCACTGATGCATTTTAATAACTGCTAAAAGGAAGAGGAGAAATACAATATTAAATGTATGAGTTATTTGTTCACACTGCAGTGAACAGAAATGTTTGTCATTGTGTTTCCTGGGCTGGGCTGTGGCAGGAGATGGGGGGGCGGGGGGGGGGACACCCTGGCCTGGTGGGCAGGAGCCTCCCCAGTGGTGCCTTTGGGTTAACTCTGACACTGGGGAGCTGAGCTGNTTGGGAACATTCCCTGTGCTGTTCCCAAAGGCTGGAGCCAAACAGCTAAATGTGTCAGTGAGGGAATCCCAGACTGGTTTGGTTGGGAGGGACCTCAGAGCCCCCCCAGTGCCCCCCCTGCCATGGGCAGGGACACCTCCCACCAGCCCAGGGGGCTCCAAGCCCCGTCCAACCTGGCCTGGGACACTCCCAGGGATCCAGGGGCAGCCACAGCTTCTCTGCCCACCCTGTGCCAGGGCTGCCCACCCTCCCAGCCAGGAATCCCTTCCCAATATCCCCCCCAGCCCTGCCCTGTGGCACTGGGAAGCCCTTCCCTGTGTCCTGTCCCTCCATCCCTTGTCCCCAGTCCCTCTCCATGTTTCCTGTCAGCTCCTTCAGGTCCTGGAAGGCCACAGTTGGGTCACTCCAAAGCTTTTCCTCTCCAGGCTGCCATTCCCAGTTTTCCAGCCCCTGTTGTGCTGCAGGGCTGTTCTCAGGGAGCAGGGAAGGCACTTGGCTCTGGCTGCGAGCCTGGGGAGCTCGGAGAGGTGGGGAAAGCTCTGCAAACAAGCAGGAAACCAAAGCCAAAATTAATTCCAGGCAAGATCTGCCTTCAAAAGGAACAGTCAGGAAATCACTGATGCATTTTAATAACTGCTAAAAGGAAGAGGAGAAATACAATATTAAATGTATGAGTTATTTGTTCACACTGCAGTGAACAGAAATGTTTGTCATTGTGTTTCCTGGGCTGGGCTGTGGCAGGAGATGGGGGGGCGGGGGGGGGGACACCCTGGCCTGGTGGGCAGGAGCCTCCCCAGTGGTGCCTTTGGGTTAACTCTGACACTGGGGAGCTGAGCTGCTATAATAATAAATAATAATATAGATAATAATTACAATTAGTGACAGAGAAAACCCTCTCAGTGAGCAGGCTGGATGAAGCTGATCAGTGTTCCTGTAATTAGTTTGGCCAGGCCTGGCCCCCCAGCCCCCCCTGCCCCCCTGTGCCATGGGCAGCACACTGAGGGTCCTGCCCTGCCCAGTCCACTTCCCAGCAGCTCCAGTGACTCCTCAGTGTTGCAGCTCGGGGGTTTCTGAGCACCAGGAGGTGCTGGTCAGTTGTCTCAGCACTGGCTGGACTGGAAAATGTTTGGGCAACTCAGTTTTTGTGGCCTTGGTTAGGGAAGGTATGAAATGCAGGTCTGCCCTCCCTGCCCCAGCCGGGTGGGATGTGCCTGCCAGGGGCTGCACCACAACAGCCGTGGTTTTCCTCCCTTCCCGTGCCCCTCTTGGCCCTCCTGCTCCCTCTGGGACGGTCAGGGGGTTGTTTGCACCTTCCCTCGGGTGCTGTTCAGCCCTGGGGCAGGGAAGCCACGTTATCCAGGGCTGGCTGGGAGCAGCTGAATTCCTGCAGGCTTGGATGCTCCGCTTCCCAGAGCAGCCCTGGGGGGGTGTGGGGCTGGGAACACACACACAGCCCCAAACTGCCCCTGGCTCTGGGCTGGGACCCTGCACAGGACCCCCGAGTTCATCTCCCTCTTTGTGGCAAGGGATGGGGCCAACTTTGGGTTTGGTTCCTCTCCTTCCCTGTCCGGAGCTCTGCTTTGGGTTTGGTTCCTCCCTTCCCTGTCTGGAGCTCTGCTTTGGGTTTGGTTCCTCCCTTCCCTGTCTGGAGCTCTGCTTTGGGTTTGGTTCCTGTCCTTCCCTGTCTGGAGCTCTGCTTTGGGTTTGGTTCCTGTCCTTCCCTGTCTGGAGCTCTGCTTTGGGTTTGGTTCCTGTCCTTCCCTGTCTGGAGCTCTGCTTTGGGTTTGGTTCCTGTCCTTCCCTGTCTGGAGCTCTGCTTTGGGTTTGGTTCCTGTCCTTCCCTGTCTGGAGCTCTGCTTTGGGTTTGGTTCCTGTCCTTCCCTGTCTGGAGCTCTGCTTTGGGTTTGGTTCCTGTCCTTCCCTGTCTGGAGCTCTGCTTTGGGTTTGGTTCCTGTCCTTCCCTGTCTGGAGCTCTGCTTTGGGTTTGGTTCCTGTCCTTCCCTGTCTGGAGCTCTGCTTTGGGTTTGGTTCCTGTCCTTCCCTGTCTGGAGCTCTGCTTTGGGTTTGGTTCCTGTCCTTCCCTGTCTGGAGCTCTGCTTTGGGTTTGGTTCCTGTCCTTCCCTGTCTGGAGCTCTGCTTTGGGTTTGGTTCCTGTCCTTCCCTGTCTGGAGCTCTGCTTTGGGTTTGGTTCCTGTCCTTCCCTGTCTGGAGCTCTGCTTTGGGTTTGGTTCCTGTCCTTCCCTGTCTGGAGCTCTGCTTTGGGTTTGGTTCCTGTCCTTCCCTGTCTGGAGCTCTGCTTTGGGTGATGTTTTTGAGCTGATGCTGCTCAGGAGTGTTCAGGAGCAGCAGCCTGGGGAGTGCTTTTAGTCTTATAATTAACAGTGACACTTTAATTGCCAGGAGGAGGAACTCGTTTCAGTTTATTGGTGACCCCAGTCTATGGACACAGATGAAGTAGTGGGGATACAGTGGGGAAACTGGACCTGGTGGGCTCCTGGGAATGCTCCCTCCTGGGAAGGGCTGCCCAGCCCTGGCACAGCCGGATCCCCATCCCTGAGGGATTGAAACCCCCGAGGATGTGGCTCCTGGGGACATGGTCAGTGGTGGCCTGGGCAGTGCTGGGTCGGATTTGATGGTCTGGGGAGACTTTTCTCCCCTAAACAGTTCCAAGAGGTGACTCCTCCTGCTGTCCCAGCACTTGGGGGTTTGACTGCAGAACAATCCTGACCCTCCAGGCTGGAGCAAACGCCAGATGTCAGTGGGAACCCGGGGAGGGCCCTGCTGGGGAGGAGGACTCTGTTTGCTGCCATTTGGGGAGTGCAGGAGGCAGAGGAGGATGGAATGGCAGGAGAGGAGTGTTGGCACGAGCTGAACCCTTCCATGTGCTGCCAGGAGGCCAGTGATGCAGAGCTCAGCAAACCGCTGCCTCCCCTGCTCTGAGGCAAGGGGCTGAGCTTCACTCAACTGCTCCTGGCACAGCCAAGGTCTCCCCTTCCCTCCCTGCCTGGGCAGGGCTTGGGGGCACTGCCCAAAAATCTACAGCCTCTCCAGGCTTGACCTTTCAAAGTCTCAGTTTTATTCTCCTTTGTCTTCCACTTTATGTCGACGGGAAAGAGCGCTTGGAGTTCATCGTTTGTTTCCCCTCCCTGGGTTCATAGGTGGGCACAGAGGCTGCCGAGGTAATTAGTGTTAATGATCATTAGTGCTCAGGGGAGCTGCCCTGGGACATTGTGGAGGAGTCCCAGGACACGGGGAATGGCTTCCCAGTGCCAGAGGGCAGGGCTGGGGGGGAGATTGGGGAGGGATTGGTGGCTGGGAGGGTGCGCAGGGACTGGCACAGGGTGGGCAGAGAAGCTGTGGCTGCCCCTGGATCCCTGGGAGTGTCCCAGGCCAGGTTGGACGGGGCTTGGAGCCCCCTGGGCTGGTGGGAGGTGTCCCTGCCCAGGGCAGGGGGGACACTGGGGGGTCCCGGTGGGGCTGCCACATCTGGGGGGTCCGTCATGGTCCCCTCTGCTTGTGCTGTTGGTGTGGCACAGGCAGCTCCTGGCCCAAAGCGAGCGCAGGGAGGGTGCTGAGGGAGGGGAGAGCAGCAGCAGGAGGAGGCAGCTGTGCCCAGCTCTCCACCCCGGGGTTGTCCCTGCTGAGGACTCACAAGTCCATTACCCATTTCTGCCCTTCTGTCCTCCGAAATCCTCGGGTTCTCCAAGAGTGGAATGTGCCGTGGGATCTCTCACCTGGTGACTTCATTAGGGAGCAGAAGCAAATCCTGGGCCCTGGTTGCCCTTCCACCAGCCCTCCAAGCTCTGGGTGCTCCCTCAGTGTGGCAAAATCTTTTAAAAAGGAATTCTTGAGAATTAATCTTCTAAATTAAAATTAAATATGTAATACTGGATGTAATAATATGCTACATGCTTATTACATGTGTACAGAAAAGTGGAATTTACTGGGTTTGCACATGTAATTTTTAAGATTTTAAAGATATTTTTTTGGAATTTATTGCCTGGGAAATTTGGGTTGTTTGTTCCTTGGGCCACTTGCTGGAACAATTCCAGGTGTTTTAAGGCCGTTTTGGATGGACTTGGGCTGAGCCCCACAGAAATGGGGGCTGCCCAGGGAGGTTTGGAGTGCCCACCCTGGAGGTGCCCAAGGCAGGAGTGGCCGTGGCACTCAGAGCTCTGGGCTGGGGGACAAGGTGGGCATGGGGCACGGGGTGGGCTCTGGGGGCTGGGGGGGCTTTGCCAGCCTCGGGAATCCCGGGATTTACAAATCAAGCCCAAGTGTAGGTGTTGGATTGAAATCTGAGCAGTTGAATGGAGAATTCAGAGCAGGGGACTGAGGGGCATCTGAGCCCCCCCTGGACAGGGAACTTGGGATGAGGATCAGCTGATCCCCTGAAACCCTGGCATGGTTTTCCTCCTTTTTTTTGGCTTCTTTGTAGCTTAACTTTGACACTGATTTGAAACTCCCCTCCCTGGCAGTGCCTCCCAGTGGCTCCAGCTCTCCCTGCCTCAGCTTCCCACTATGAACTGGGAAAGTGGCTCCATGTTTGCCTCGTTCCCGGATCCCCCTCTCGTTCCCGGATCCCCCTCTCGTTCCCGGATCCCCCTCTCGTTCCCGGATCCCCCTCTCGTTCCCGGATCCCCCATCAGCAGGGTTATTTAAGGCTGGACTAATGAGCTGGGGCCCAGAATGTTCCAGGGTGCAGCCTCCAAACCTTTCCCTAATTAAGCACTGGAGCCACTAATCTAATTTTAGCCAGTGACTGAATTTATTCCTGGCGGAATAAAATGCACTTTAAATCTCATTTAAAAGCCACTGAGATGCTCTTGACAAATTAAAATATGAAATTAAAAATATATTTAGCTTGTTTCTGCATCATTAAGGCACCCCCTGGTGCAGATGAGCCCCGAGCCTTGTTTTTTGGGGGGGTTCTGCTGCTGGAACTGTGAGCAGAGCCCTGCTGGGCCCTCCCTGTGTGGTGGGATCAGCTCTGCTGGGTGGTCGGGGTGGTGGAGCTGCCTGGGGGTGGGACACGGGGCGAGAGCAGCAGAAGGCACAGGAGGGGGATGTGTTGGGTGTGAGGAGCTCTGTCAACTGACTTCAGGAGGTGCTGAAGGGTCTGGAGCATCTCTGGGGGAGCTGGGGCTGCTCAGCCCCCAGAGCAGACCCCCAGAGGGACCTCCCCGTGCCCATCAGTGGCTGCAGGGAGGGGGCAGAGCACGGCCCAGGCTCTGCTCGGGGGGCACAGCCCTGGCACCAGAGGGACGGGCAGGAACTGATGCCCAGGAAGGTCCACCTGGACAGGAGGAAGAACTTCTTGGCTGGGCAGTGACCCAGCCCTGAGCAGAGCCCAGAGAGGGGGGGTGTCCTCCCTGGGGATATTCCAGAGCCCTCTGGACACAATCCATGAGCTCTGGGATGAGCAGGGAGGTGGCACCTGTGCCCCACTGTGTGCCCTCCCAGCCTGACCCACCCTGGGATTCTGTGAAACCAGCAATGCTGAGTGGCAGCTTTGGTAGCTCAGCTTGTAAGAAAAAGGAAGATAAATGTTCCTGTCAACTATTTAGAACTTTTCAGTGTTTGAGAAATGAGTCGATGTGGCACTCTGGGGTCTGATTTAGTCAATCTGCTGGGATGGGCTTGAAGGTTGGACTTGATGATCTTGGAGATCTTCCAACTGTCACAATTCTGTATATTTATATAGAATAGATTTGTAATGAGCTATATATGAATACAAGTATTTATAGACTGGACAATTGGATATATAAATGTATGTTACATGTGTCTGACTTGGTTTGGTTGAGGAATGCCCCCTGGAAGGGCTGGGATGGTGTTGGCCGTGTCATCCTCTCCCTGGTGTCGGCTCAATCCAAGGGATCCCTGATCTCTCATCCTGGGGCTCCTTTGGGATCTTTCCCTCTGCCTGCCTGGGGTGCTTTGCCTTGTTCCCAGGTCTGGCTGCCACTGAGGGAACTGCTTAGGGAGGGAACACATCTATAAACAGATACATTTGGATTGATTGCCCCTGTTTGTTCCCAGGGCCTCCCTTTGCTGGGTGGGTTTGGCTGCTGCTGGGTCTGAGCAGATCTCTGTGGTCTGTCCTGGGGAAGGGGCTGATTTAATCTCTGTACCAAAGAGCCAGGCTCTCATTTCCACCTCTGGCAGTGACAGTTCTGAGTTTCATCCTCCCTTTATTGCCCTTCAGATCTTCCCAAGCAGCAGGGACTGGATTATCCTGCCTGAATTCCCTGTCAGTCAGCTCTGCCTGTGCCCCTTCCCCATCTCCTCTGGTTGTTGTGCTTTGCAGCCCCTCACGTGGGGGCTCCAACCTGCCACCGTTCCCAGCCCCCCGTGCTGGGGGTCCAAAGGGAGGGCTGGGTTGTGTTTTATGCCACCAATCCTCGTGGGTCTGGGGGCTTTCCCCCTCCTTTGAGTCATCTCTGCTCGTTGTGGAGCAGAGGGAAAAAAAGCTCTTGGCATAAACAAAAGGACAAACTCAAAACGATAACAAAAAACACCCCCATAAATATGGAAAATGTGGAATATGGGAAATGTGTGAGGGCTGTGGGAAAACAATGCTGGATATAAAGGATAATAGTGGGAAAAACAAAAGCTGTTTTACGCTGAGTAGGTGCAAGTGCCTCTATCTGCTGTAATGACTTGGAATAACTCAGGAATTTATGAGGATGTCATGGGGAAGGAAAGGGGGGAATTACTGCTGGTAATGATGGAGAAAAACACTGCTTAAAGCTGAGCATTGCTGGGGGTGAGGCAGGTCTGGGAGTGCATCCAGAGGAGAAGCAGGGAACAGGGAGAAACCTGGGGGAGGGTCCTGGGGGCTGCTGAGCCCTGGGCTGTCACCCCAGAGGGAAGGGCAGCTCTGCTGGCAGAGCCCAGCCCAGCAGCTCTCAGGGAATCCTGGAATTCCCAAGGCTGGCAAAGCCCCCCCAGCCCCCAGAGCCCCCCCGTGCCCGATGCCCACCTTGTCCCCCAGCCCAGAGCTCTGAGTGCCACGGCCACTCCTGCCTTGGGCACCTCCAGGGTGGGCACTCCAAACCTCCCTGGGCAGCCCCTGCCAGGCCCTGCCCACCCTTTCCAGGCAGGGATTCCTCCTGAGGAATTCCTTCACCTTGGGTTCCCTCCTGCATCCCCTGCAGGGGGTACATCGTGGGGTTTAGGATGGGG
>VXAU01001323.1:0-21461 GCA_013399695.1 Formicarius rufipectus | reverse complement strand
CCACAGCTTCTCTGCCCACCCTGTGCCAGTCCCTGCCCACCCTCCCAGCCAGGAATCCCTTCCCAATATCCCCCCCAGCCCTGCCCTCTGGCACTGGGAAGCCATTCCCTGTGTCCTGTCCCTCCATCCCTTGTCCCCAGTCCCTCTCCAGCTCTCCTGGAGCCCCTCCAGGCTCTGCCAGGGGCTCTCAGGTGTCCCTGGACCCTCCTCCTCTCCAGGTGCCCCCCCAGCTCTCCCAGCACAATTCCATGGGGTGCAGCATTTGGGGTGGACATTACTAATTTTAAAAACCAAACCTGCTCCTCCTTTTGGAAGCAGAAAAGCCAAACAATCCCCGGGGTTCCTTTTAACTTTGAGGATTATTGAAGGGTTTATTCTTGCTGCCCTCAGAGCAGCTGCTGGCAGAGGGTTTGGGAAGCACCAGGAGAAGGGGAAAGGCCCAGACAATGCCAAGTTTCGGGGAGTCTCTGTGCTGGAAGCACATGAGCACTAACTGCTTTATTGCTGCTCCAGCCCAGTCCATCCTGGGCTTTGATGGGAACATTTCAGTGTCTCTCCTCGACGTTGGCACTGTCAGAGCGGCCTCCAAAGTGCTCCTGGCGGGTCAAGTTTTGGAGTGGAGTTTATTGTGGCTTTTGGAGCAGAATAGAGGAGGGAAGTGTCAGGGGCTCTCCCTGGGCCAGCCCTGCGAAGGGGATGGGCAAATAACTCTCCCTGAGAGAGGGGGGGACGTTCTGGAGGTGCATTATGAAATCTCCTCCCTGTCATTCCCCGCTCTGAAATGCCTCTCCCTGTGCCCATCTGCACTCTGATTAGCCTGCTGGGTTAATTGGCTGCCTCATTAGCCTCTCTGGAGTGCAATCCTCCTCTTTATGAGCCTGGACGTTTGGAGGCAGCTCAAGGTCTGCATATGAATTCCTTTCTCCTGTCTGCTGCAAGTTCTTCCCCGTGTTTTTGGACAGATTTAATCTGATCTCTGTGGTGTAAGAGGAGAACTCTGTGTTTGAAAGGCATTTCACTTGAGCACAAATCCTCTTATTTCTGCATTCTGTTCTTACTGAGTTGTGTAGAATGAATCAGTGCAAAGAGCATTTCAGTTTTGATTGAGGCTCCTCTGAGCTCAAATACAACATCTGCAAGTGTTGGGAACAACACCCTGACTGAGCCTGTTACTGACTCCTGCACTGCCAGTGCTCTGGGGAAAGCTCAGGGACGTTGCTCTTCCCTAAAAAGCTTGACTTGAGCCATTCCAGGCTTGTCCAGTGGCACAGGGTGGGTTTCCTTGGGGATGGGTCACATTCCAGTGGCACAGGGTGGGTTTCCTTGGGGATGGCTCAGGATCCAGTGGCACAGGGTGGGTTTCCTTGGGGATGGCTCAGGATCCAGTGGCACAGGGTGGGTTTCCTTGGGGATGGGTCAGGATCCAGTGGCACAGGGTGGGTTTCCTTGGGGATGGGTCACGATCCAGTGGCACAGGGTGGGTTTCCTTGGGCATGGGTCACATTCCAGTGGCACAGGGTGGGTTTCCTTGGGGATGGGTCACATTCCAGTGGCACAGGGTGGGTTTCTCTGGATCATTCAGCATCCCTGGCAGAGGGTGGGTTTCCTTGGGATTGTTCAGCATCCTTCCCTGTGTTTCAGTTGGTGTTGTTTCCTTTGATGTCCCTCCTTTCCTGGCCCAGATCCCTGAGTTTTTGGTGTCTTCCAAAGTGGGGGACAAGGAGGGGTGAGGGCAGCAGGGCCAGGAAAATCCTTGGCATGGCTCAGGGGAAGTCCCCTTGTGGCAGGTCAGGGCTGAGCCCCGAGCACAGCTTGTTGTCCAGGAGCAGGCAGAGAGCACAAACACTCACTGGCTTTTCCCAAAAAAAAAGTGGCTCCTCATTCCAGCAGTTGAATTATTCCCTTTATTCTGGTGCAAGAACCGGGCTGGTTTCAGAACCACCCTGAGCAATAACCATGCTTTGCATGGTGGGAATTTCCCTGGCCTTGTGCTCCTCAAAATCTTGTTTCTGTTCCCCCCTGGCTTGCAACCCCCCTGGAGCCCCATATTTTTACTGCCTTTGGAGGTATTTACCCCCTGAATCAAGTATGCTCATCCTTTTTTCCAGCAGCACACCCTGATCTCTCCAACCCCCCTATTTGATGGCATTTAACAGCACACCAAACATCGCAGAGGTTCCAGCCTGAATAAATCCCTCATTTCCTCTCTGGGGTTGACAATAACAGGGTTGTAGTGGAAGTTTAATTATCCCATAACAGACCTACCAGCAAATAAAAATGATCCTCAGTCTGACAAGGGAATTACCCCCCTTCTGCTGGGCTGTGGAGTGGCTGCAGTGCCCACAGAACACGGTTTCACAAATGCTCCTCTAAGGTTTTTCTTGTTCTTGCCGAACATATTCCTTGGGGTTGTGTTGGCCTGAGAAAATATTCCTTGGGACAATTTTATTGTAGTTAAAAGGAAGGAAAGGGGCAGGAATTTGGGAGAGTGACACAGTGCTTCAACATGAAATGACCAGCTCGAGTCTCCCTCTTTGGATGTAGTTGAATTATTTAAGTTACATAAAATCATTGGCATTTTAATGTGACAAAAATGAGTATTTCAGTCTCATTTGCTCAGTGTTGTTGGAGGTGTAAAACCTGGGGGGGAAGGGGTGGGTGTCCTGAGGGCTCTGCAGGAGGAGTCTTGTCCTGTGGAACATCCCGAGTTGGGTGGGACCCCCAAGGACCTGCCCAGGAGCCCCCCAGAGGCTCCTGCTGGGGCTGTGGCTGTGGGGGCTGTGCCCCCTGCCCCGGGCTCCGTGCCCAGCGTTCCCTCCTTCCCCTCGGAGCACATTCCCGGGGGGCTGCGGTGCCTCCTCCTGGGGGTCCCCGCGGGGTCCCCCCGTGTTGTGCCGGTGCCTGTGGGGTGGATTTAGGGTGGGCAGGGCAGGGCAATGTGCCCAGCAGCTCCTTTCTCACCCCGGGTGGAACTCGGAGGTGTTTGCCAGGTCTCCCTGAGTGGCTCAGCACTGGTGTGGCCCTTCCCGAAGGGAATTAGTGCTGCCTCATTAACCCTAATTAACCTAATTAACCCCCCCACAGAGGGGACTGGGTTTAAAACAAGCACTAACTCGATGTGCCCCTGCCCTGGGGTGGGGTGGGGCAGCAACAGGAGGTGGCCAGGTGAAGTTTGGGGGTGTCACTTGGCCAAGGGCACCCCTGGGAGCGGAGCCCGTGCCGGGGTGGGCGCGGGGGGGCTGGTCCTGCTGCAGGAACCCCGGGGCACACACCCGGGGACTGACCACCCCGAATGACCAAGTCACTCAGCAGAGGGGTGGCTTGAATTGTACACGGAATGAAAAGATGACCGAGCAAACAAAAGATACCAAGTCAGCAGCACCCGTCACCCACAGTGAAAACATACAGGTTCTTTGTTTCTTGTTTAACGAGTCTCCTTTCAAATCTTTTGGCAATTTTGGGTCAGGAAGGATTACGATATTCCCAGTTTAAAATTTTACTGGAGACACTCTTGTCAAGTTCTCTCTCTGGCCCGGGGGCAGTTCCCTCCTCACCCTGCCTGGTCTGTCACCCCGTTGTGTTGAGGTGCCCGGCTTCATCTTCGTTTCCATTGTATCGATCCTGTATCCAAAGGCTGCTCAGTGATTAACTTTGGCTTTCTTCTTTCTCTCTTTTTTATACTTTAAACTAAGTTCGTGTCTTGCCTTTAGTTGCTCAGTCTTCGGGGCACACTCACTCTGCCATGCCCAGCTGTGGTTCTGGCAGGCCATTCATCGCACTTCCTTGTACTTCTGACACGAATTAAGCCCCCATTTCTCAGTCTCCAACAATGAGTGCCACTCCCCAGTCACTGGGAGCATTTTGCTGCTTTTGGTGGTTTGTTTTTGTGGTGTTTTTCGCAGCTGTGTTGTGGAGGACACAGATTTCATCCCACAAGCCACACAAACAATTGACCCCTGAGCCCGGCCGGCTTCATGTGCCACTAATTCCCGGAGTCCCTCCCGCAGGGGCAGAAGGCAACTCGGCAGCACCCACGGGCAGCATTTCAGTGTCTCTCTCAGAGGAGCAAAGAGAACAAAACCTCGGGAACGTTGAATTTGTCACAGTTTGTTTTTCAATAATGAGTGCAAAGTGAGGGCTGTGCTGGAGGATTTGCTCTGCCCGAGGTCAGGAAAGGTGCTTCTCATCTCGCTTCTCATCTCTCCGTGCTTGGAGCAGCTGCAGCCAAACCAAACCCTGACTGAGGTGTCGGTGCAGAACTTCTGTTATCCACAGTTTTATTGGAAATCCTTTTCTGGTTTTTTGTTTGGTTTTTTTTTCCAGAAGTGTTGGTGTTTTCCATAATGAGACATTAATGCAGAGTTTGAAAGACAAATCTCCCTCCCTGCTTTTCCCTGTGAAGCCCCCAATCCCAGGTGTGTGCCTGTAGATGTAGAAGGGGCATCTTTAGGAGTGGGTTATCCCTGATGGTCCTCAGGATGGGCATCTCCTGGGCTGGAGGAGAGCATGGGGTGGACTGGGAGTGTCTGGGGGATTCCAGAGGGGGAGCCCCTGTGGTCCCTGCAGCTCAGTGCCAGCGGGGATGAGGGAAAGATGGAGAGAGACAATTTACAGGGCTCTGTGCCAGGACTTCCCAGTGCCAGAGGGCAGGGCTGGGGGGGATATTGGGAAGGGATTCCAGGCTGGGAGGGTGGGCAGGGACTGGCACAGGGTGGGCAGAGAAGCTGTGGCTGCCCCTGGATCCCTGGGAGTGTCCCAGGCCAGGTTGGACAGGGCTTGGAGCCCCCTGGGCTGGTGGGAGGTGTCCCTGCCCATGGCAGGGGTGGCACTGGGGGGGCTTTGGGGTGCCTTCCAACCCAATCCATTGTGGGATTCCACGAAGGGTTTGGCAGAAATGGAGCCAAACAGCAGCTTTTAGCAAAGGGTGTTTGCCACAGAGGTGGGAAGGGGGCAGGTTGGAACGAGACTGTTTTTTCTCGGCTGTGAAATGACTCTGGAGGGTTCCCAGAGCCCTGAGGAGTGTGTGGAGCAGCAGTTGGTGTTCCTGCTCCGTGTGCCCGTGGCTGGGGTGGCAGCACTGCCGTCCCTGCAGCTGGGCTGTGCTCTCACACAAGGTTTGTTCCCATCACGGGGTTACGGGGACAGGAGCACAAACGTGCAGTGCCAACCCCGCACCTCGAGTCCTGAGAGGTGGGGAGGAGAACTCGGAGGTGACAGGACCCTCTGGGACACTGCCCCGGGCTGTGGGGGCTTGGAATGTGCTGCTAACCCAATGGCTGCCCCTGCAGCTCCTCGGGACAGACCGATGAGCTCGGGGAGAGGGAAAGGCTCCTGAAGGATGGATGTGTCGGGTTGGTAAAGCCTGGACCGAAATGGACACGGAGTCAGTCCTGCTGACACATCTGAGGTCCTGAGGTGGGGTTTAAGGAACGGTGGAGTGGTTTGGGTTGGAAAGGACCTCAAAGATCATCTCGCTCAGACACACCCCCCTCTCCCACCACCAGAAAACTGAGTTGAAGGAAATACAAATTGATTTGGAGGAAATATCTTTCTTACTGGGATGTTTTTAATATTTTTTTTCTTGCAGATGCCCAGGTTAGTAAGAGAAGGAGGGCTGGGGAAATGTCCCTGCGCTGGTGAACGAGCTGCAGAAAAGGTGGCGAGGCAGCGACAGCCCGAGGGTGCTGCAGCTCCTCTGCTGGCACAGGGACGTGCCAGCCTGGGCTGTGCCACGAGCCTCGCTCTGCAGTTAAAAATCAATTAGTGTGAGAGCAATTAGCTCATTAACTTAGCAGAGTTCTCACGTCAGCTGCGTATCCAGCCCGTCCCTGAGCTGTGTGTGCTGCAATAACACGAACAAAGCCCCTGGGGCTGAAGGGAAGTTGGGTGGGGTTGGGGATGGGGCACGTCCCTCGTGCAATGCCTGGGCACCTTCCAGGGGCACGAAAAGCCTCCTGGCACCACGACTTGGCAGGTTCTCCATAGGGAGGACTCGCTCCATGAAGGCCAAGCTGGAGAAATAGTGGGGAGTGACCCCCAAATCGGGGGGGGAGTTACAGGCAGGGCAGTGGGACTGTCCTGGGGCTTCTGCCCTGGGAGGTTGGTGGCCCAAAGGACCTTGAGCATCCACTCTGCCCACACTCGGCTGGTGGCCCTGGATCCACCACTGCCCACCCCTGTCCTTGTGCTGGCACTGCTGGGGCACCTCCAGCCCCGGGGGCACTTCAGAGAGAGACCCTGAGGGGCTGCAGAGTGCCCAGGGAAGGGAAGGGGCTGGGGGGGCTCAGCCTGGAGAAAAGGAGGCTCAGGGGGGGCCTTGTGGCTCTGCCAGTCCCTGCCAGGAGGGGGGAGCTGGGGGGGGTCGGGCTGTGCTCCAGGAACAGGGACAGGAGCAGAGGGAACGGGAACTGGGGGGACAGCAGGAGGAAAACCTTTCCTGGAGAGGGTTGGGACTCAAACTGCTGGTGGCACTGGGGGAGTCCCCCTCCCTGGAAGTGTCCAAAATATGTGAGGCTGTGGCACCAGGGGACCAGAGCCAGGCTCTGCTGGTGACCCTGCAGCTCCAGGGCTGCTGTCCCAGGTGTTCCCAGGCTCTGCTAAAGGCAGGACAATAAGCTGGGTGAGCAGAGAGGGGCTGAGTTACACCCCCAGTCCTGCTCTTCCCATCCTTGGGGTCTCAGAGAAGTCCTGCGGTCTTTGTGTCGGGTGCTTTGAAGGGCAGACTGGTCAGTTGCATCTCCTGAGCTTTGGGGCAGAGCAACAACTCGTGTTTCCCACCTCTGCATCTGGCTGAGCTCGGGCTGGAGCTCCGTGTGTGGCCCATTGGCACAGAGTGCTGGGACATCCTGAGCTGGGAGGGACCCCCAGGGACCATCCAGTCCAACCCCTGGCCCTGCACAGACCCCCCAACAATCCCACCCTGCCCTGGACAGCCTGGGCAGTCTCTGGGGAAGGACCTTGTCCTGAGATCCCCCCTGCCCGTGCCCTGGCACAGCCCCAGCCCTGGCACCGGGTGCTGTCCCTGCTCACACGGAGCTTGGTGCTTGAGCTCTCAACAGTTCTGCAGTCCAGGAAACCCTCCTGTTCTTCTGAACACACCAAACCATTTCCCTCTGGCATCTCCAAGGGGAGGGGAGTTATTTTGGGGGTCCTGATGTAAAAATCAACTCAGAACTTTGGTATTCCTGATGGGATGGGGGGATCTGCTGAGGGCCCTGCACAGACACCCCAACACCCCCCCCGTGCCCCAGAGGAGCATTTCTGGGGTCCTGGGCAGAGAGCTGTGCCTGCCTGCCCCAGGAGGAGGAGGTGAGCTGAGCTGGCAGCCCCGACGCTGCTTTGTTGCCTTTTTCATCCTCTCCTGCCTTCCTGCCTCCGTGTGGTGCTCAGTGAAGGGTGTGATTTATTCCTGGCAGGCTCTGTCACAGCCAAAGGCTTGTACAATAAACCACTGACAAGGCCCGTGCCAAAAGCCATTAGGAAAAGGGAACAATAATCGAGACACAGAGTATTTACAGAGCAAGTTGTCTTTAATTTAAAACCCTTTGCTGAGCTTTGCTGATAATTACATCACATTTGCAGGCAGCCAATGCTGACAGGCTGCTGGTCGCCACGTCGCTATTAACAGAGCTGCCATAATTGAAATGTGCCTTCTGAAGCTGCAAGGAATTCGTGTCATTCTGAGGTCACTGAGGCTCAGTGGAGCTGCCAGCTTTGCCTTAATGTCAGTGCCAGGCTGGCAGAGCACTTGGCATCACAGGTATGTGCTTTGTGTGCTCCCTGGGCTGGAGCCCCCCCGTGCTCTCCCTGCCCCCTTTCCTTCTGCTTCTCCCCCTCCCCGTGCAGAGCTGTTTACAGCACTGGAAAATACCTGTGTTTTATACATGGAGATTTAGATGGGTTTGCTGCTTCGTGGAGGGCTGAGACGTGTCCCTGACGTGGCCGTGGGGATGTGAGGGGAGGTGTGGAATCCCCCTGGCGTTCCCCCCAGGCGCGTTCCTGCTGCTCCCCAAACACCCCCCTCTGGCTGCAGCTCTGCCTTGGCCACCCCACGGCAGGAGGTTCCAGGGGGCTCTGAGAGCCACGGCTGTGTCGGGGCTCCAGGGACACGAACGGCCCTCCCCAAAGCCCAGGGAGGGGCAGCCCCTCCTCCTGCCCCTTGCCCACCAGCCCCAGGGGGTTTGGAAGTGGAGCCGGGCAGCTCCTGCTTCCCAACAGGGGAGAGGCTCCTCCCTGCAGCCCATGACAGCAGTGGTCCCACAGGGTGGCACAATCCCTGCCCATCCCTGGGCACGTCCCTGTGCCTCCCTGGCACTCTCATTTCACTGCCCAGTCCTGCTCCTGGCCAACCTTCCCGGGCAGAATTCCCTGTGGGGTCTGTACTGGGATGGGAAGCCCCTGGGAAGGGGTTCCTGGCCCAGGACATGGCTTAGCAGTGGGAATGGTGGGAATTGTGCCCAGCGGATGAGCCCCCCACGCTGAGCAGGTCCCTCTGCAGACAGACTCATTTCCTGGTTGGAACATTATTTATCATGATTATCCACCCTGGAAATGGAACTGGGCAAATCCTGCTCTCCAGAAAACGGGACATGGCAGGTGGGATGCCAAGTCCTCTGGGTGGACCTTTGGCCTGACTCAATCTGGCCATTAGTGTGTTTTAATACCCTTTAATTGGTATTTCCTGAGAGTTTCCATCAGCCTGTTATTCTTTAATCACATTTAGCTGATATTGCCCAGGAATTCCCAGCAGGTGCCGTGGACAGGCTGGGAAGGGGCTGGGAACACCTGGCTGAGCCTGGCCAGAGTGCCAGGGTGGGGAGGGAGGGAGAGGGGGGGACTGAGAAGGGAATTTGCACACCAGCAGCTCTGCCTCTGCTGTGCAAAGCAGGATTAAGAGGGAACAGCACTGGGAAAAGGAGCTCTCAGGGCTTCGGGAACATGGGAAGTCTGGGAAGATGCTCCCACCAGGAGCTCGGAACCCTCTGTAGGAGTGGGAAAGTCCCCTTGGGTTTTTTATTGAATGGGGAGTTTTTCTGGTTCCTCCTCCCCGTGGTCTCTGCAGTCAGGGCAGTTCTTCACTTTGGGGTCATTGGGACTCCTCCCTTTGGGGTCTTGTGTCACCAGGTCAGGTGTCCCACCAGCTGGGCCATGGCCACCCACCCCGGGGTCTCCGGGGCAGTGTTGGGAGCACACGGGAGCTCAATTTCCCCATCAATAAGGGCTCTTTCCCCTTCCCTCAGCAGCTGGTTGAGGTCTGCAGCATCTGCTGCTTTGGGAGGGCTTTGTAGGGCTCCAGCAGGGGTTTCTTCTGGGCTTTGTCCAACAAGAGGCAGCACTTTGGTGTCCTGGGAGGGCACTGGTGCTGAAAACACGGCAGGAGTGAGGGAACCAACAGAAACCCCCAGGCAAAGGCTGGAGAAGCTCCCACTTGTCCCAGGAATGTCCCTGCAGCTCCTCTCTGAGGCTGCAGGACCGTCTCGTGCTCCTCAGCCCTCCTTCCCTCCTGCTGGTCCCTCGTGCCAGGGGCTTGGGGTGAGTCCAAGGACAAGGAGTGTCCTCGTTCCCCTGCAAGGACCGAGAGGGGCGAGAACCCAAGGGAAGAGGAAAAAACCCCAAATCTCTGGTTCCTGTTTGGGAGGAGGTGTCGCTGCTCAGCCCGTGACCTGGTGGGGTGTTTGGGGATGGGTGACAACGCTGTCACTGTCTGTCACCTCTTGGCTGCCCTGGGGGGAGCGGGATGGCATTGGGGTGCCACCAGCCTGGCACCACAACTGGCACTCCCAGAGCTCCCTCCTCCTCCCTTCCGAGGCTGCCCATGTGAGAGTGAATCCTGCCTCCCCTGCCCTCCAGCTGCTTCTTTCCCGGGAATTCCAATGTCCTGCTGTAGCTTCCCAAGAATCCCCCAAATTCCATCCCCCCCAAATTCCATCCCCCAACCTCCTGCTCTGCACCCACGGGCAGCACACACCTTAAAGGGCTTCCCTGGCAGGGGTTTTCCCAACGAGCTGGAGATGCTGAGAGCCTCAAAAGCCCTGCCTGGGATGGGACGTTCCCCTTGGATCTTCCCAAGGAGCTGTCCGAGTCCTGCAGGAAATGCAGGAATAGCAGAGCCTTGGCTTGTTCTTCCCACGAGGAATAAAGGAAGGGAAGCTTCGTCTCTGCTGTGGGAAGTGACTGTCAAGGAAGGGCTGGTTGGTGGGGAGGCTCCCCATGGACTTGGTTCTCCAGGGCTCTGGAGGCAGAGGGGGAGGGAGGAGAGCAGTGGGAATGCTGACCTGGACACCTCCTTTCCTGGGGGAGTGAGTGAGCGTTCCCAAAGTTCCCTTGGGAAGGGCAGGATGCAGCAGCTGTGGGGCAGCGCTGCAGGGGAGGTGTCACTGGGGGGAAGGGACGGAGTTCAGGGGGAGCAGACAACCCTTGTGGGCAGGAAATTCCATTTTGGGGTGGTGAGGGAGAGGGGTTCCCAGGAGTTTGGGCAGCTGAAGTTCTCCTGGTGTTTCCTCCTGGGAAATCACAGAATCCCGGGTGGTTTGGGCTGGAAGGGACCTTAAAGATCACCCAGGTCCCACCAAGTGGGGATGCCAGTAAGTGGCCCTGAGTTGGCCACAGGTGCCCATTAGGATGCCAGCAGAGTGTGTGCTGCCAGCCCGGCGTGCTGAGGGAGCACAGATCCCCCGGGAAGGGATTTCCTGCAGGAATTCTGCCATGGAGGGCTTTCATCTGCTGCTCTCACTAACGTTCCAGGCTGCACATCCGCTTTGTGCCTTCCGACAACGTCCTGGCTGTGTCCTCAGCAGGAGGAAAGGTCCAGCCCCTCGCCCTTCATGGAATCGTGGACCATCCCGACCCACCGGGAGGAGAGGGATGGAGTTGGGAACACGGCTGGCTCCTGGAAGAAGGAGCACAGGGTAAGTTACCCAGAAACCTTGATTTTTCTTTCTTTTTGACTCTCTGGACGCTGCCTTGTTGATCTCTGTCCTGCCTTTTGTGCTAATGTTGGGAATGTTTGGGATTTAATCATTCCCTTGCTGGAATAAAAGGTTGAGGGGGAAGGGGTTTGGCAGGAGGGAAGGGAGGAGGAATGAATTCCTGCCTGCTTGGAAAGAAATGGTTTGAGCAATTACCTCTGGGGTGGAATTGGGGTGGGGGCTGATGAGAAAGTCCCTGCTGGAATGTCCTTAGCTGGTGCATGTTTGAAGGATGGGCCCTTCTCCAAGAAGCATTTGAACCAAGTGGGTTTTTCTGGAAGCAGAAGTTTCATCTCCGGGTTGGGGCAAACCCACACCAAGCCTTTCCCAGCAGGAATATGGGGCCTGTTAAATCCCACTGAGCCCATTTTCAGGAAATCTCGATTATTTTCCCTTTGTAGATGAGAGAGCCAGCCCAGGGTCTGCTCTGGAGCCTGCAGAAGTCAGAGGGAGAGTCCCATTAATTCTCTGGAGAGCTGCATCTCTCTGGCTCTCGGCTGCAGAGCCTTCCAGCTCGGCTGGTGTGGAGCTCTGCAGGATTTGCATCTTGGCAAGTCGGACCCTCTGAGCTGCAAAGGTGGGGGACAATTTTCCACAAGCATTTGGGGGAGAAAGGAGATCTCCAGGCATGGCCTGAAAAGCAAATGGAAATGGGTGCAGGTGGTGCCAGGGCAGGATCTGGTGTCACCCCAGCTGCTGCACTGCCCGTTGGTGCTGGGAAGGGGTTCGGGACAAGGCTCAGCCTTGGTGTGCTTGGAGTGGTTCCTGGAGGTTTTCAGGGGGAATCCCTGCCTGGAAAGGGTGGGCAGGGCCTGGCAGGGGCTGCCCAGGGAGGTTTGGAGTGCCCACCCTGGAGGTGCCCAAGGCAGGAGTGGCCGTGGCACTCAGAGCTCTGGGCTGGGGGACAAGGTGGGCATCGGGCACGGGGTGGGCTCTGGGGGCTGGAGGGGCTTTGCCAGCCTCGGGAATTCCAGGATTTTTGCCCTTAATGAAGATCTTGGCTTTATTATTCAATGTTTGTGTTAGAGCAGAGGTTTATCCAGTGCAGGGCTCCAGTGTGGTGGGAGATGTGCACTCACTCCTTGTCCTGGGGCAGCATCTGGGCAAGGAGCAGCTTGTAGGGACTGGTTGGATGAGCACATTTTCCATGGGAATGAAGATTACAGGGATGCTTGGGATGACTTTGTACCAGGAGGTCCAAAACCTCTTTACTCCAGTGTATTTATATTACTCCAGGCTGGTTTGGGTTGGAAGGGACCCCAAAGCCCCCCCAGTGCCCCCCCTGCCCTGGGCAGGGACACCTCCCACCAGCCCAGGGGGCTCCAAGCCCCGTCCAACCTGGCCTGGGACACTCCCAGTGATCCAGGGGCAGCCACAGCTGCTCTGCCCACCCTGTGCCAGTCCCTGCCCACCCTCCCAGCCAGGAATCCCTTCCCAGTGACCCCATGTCACCCTCCCCTCTGGCATTCCCTGTGTCCTGGTCCCAATCCCTGGTGGAAGTCCGTGATTTCTGCTCTACACAGGGTCAGCTTCTCTTGGCCAACCCTCCAACCCTTGCTCTGCCTGGTGCCCTGGTGGCTCCTGTTTTAAGTCTCTGACCCTGTTCCTAGACCTGCAGGAGTGATGGCAAAGGCAAACAGGAGAAAAGCAGGCTGGGAATTAATTCCCTATTTCTGAAATCTGGGAAGTGTTGGAAAGGCTGAACATTGAAGTGCAGAGGACAAACTCTCTCTGACTGCAGGGAGGGCATTCCCATCCCACCAGGTGCTTGGTGCTTCTCCTGTGCCTGTTTGAAGAAAACCCTCCCTTGATCCCAAGCCCAGTGGGAACAGCCACTTCCATTGTCTGATTTCCACCTCAAAGGAGTCTCTGCATCAAAGGTCAGACTCATCAGTAGTTAACCAAAGTAATTAATTAGCCCTGGGGATCACTGCTGGAGCCCCGTTTGCTCATCATTTGCCTTTAATGCCTCTCGTGTCCACCAGGTTGATAAACTTTCTTACAAGTTCTGTGTTGCAGAAATTTAATGGCACCTTTATTGTTGTGTTTGGAGTTAATTACACAGCAAACCAGGTTTCTCTCTTAGATATTAAATCGAGCAAGTGCTCTTTGAGCAATCAATTGATATTTAATTACAAGAGAGAGGCTGCCCTATTAAATCTCAATGAGCTGCTCGTTGCAGACCATCAAACAGCCCCAGCAATCCAAGGCAGCACCAAACCTGCTGGGCGGGGAGCTCCTGCCCTGCTGTGGACACCTGAGCAGGACTCACCTCAGGTGACACTTCCTGCCAGTTGTGCAGAATTCCTTTGCAGAATTCCCACGGCAAAGTCAGTTTCCCTTGATGAACATTAACACCACAGGGGCTTTTGGGGGAACTTCCAGCCTAATTGTGAGAGTTTAGAAGGGAAAGATTCAGGAGAAGTTGAGGAGTTGGGGCATGGAAAAGGCAGGAGACACCTCACCAGGGCTAATCCTGGAATCCTGGACTGGTTTGGGTGGGAAGAGACCTCAAAGCCCACTCAGTGCCACCCTTGCCACGGGCAGGGACACCTCCCACCAGCCCAGGGAGGTTTGGAGTGCCCACCCTGGAGGTGCCCAAGGCAGGAGTGGCCGTGGCACTCAGAGCTCTGGGCTGGGGGACAAGGTGGGCATCGGGCACGGGGTGGGCTCCGGGGGCTGGGGGGGCTTTTCCAGCCTGGGGAATCCCAGGATTCTGGGGCAATCAAGGCTCCCAGCCCTGTGGTTCCTGAGGTGTAACAATAAATGCCCCTGAGAGCCCAGGGTGGGTGTGTGGATGTGGGGCAGGAGCAGTGGCTGCTCTGCCAGGCTGTGCCCCCTTTCCCTGGTCCCAGACAGGGACGGGGCTTTGGGTGCTGGGACCTTGTCTGTCCATCCTCCCTTCTCCCTTTTCTTCTGCTGAAAGAGCGAACTGGAGGATTTCCTTGTGATGCCAAAAAGCAGGACATAAATGACCTGCCCAGAGACAATTTGNTGATTATCATATTCATAGGAGGTGGGGCTCAGGCAGGGCTTGGGGTGGAGCCCTCCAGGATCTCCTCTTGGCACAGTTTTTAGGTGGTCTGTCCACCCTTCAGCCTCACCCTGGGGTTGTCTTCTCATCTTCCTCACGCTGACCTCCTCCCCTCTCTTTGTCAGCTCCCTCCCTTGCTGAGCTGTGCAAAACCCTTTGGCTCGTGGCCCCCCCTCCAATGCCCACCTGGTCTCTGTTTGTGCCCCCCAGGTCCTGTGGGGTGGCACTCCCAGCTTTTGTCCAAGGGTTTGGTCCGGCAAACAGGACAGAAGGAGCTCTCCAGCAGATCCCAAGCAGGACAGTCATCCTGCAGCTCTGACCAAATCCATACTCTCCTACAACTGTCCCTCATCCCCACGTGTTCCCGTTCCTGGTGTGCTGGTTCCCAGTTGCTCCCTGAGGAGCTCTGTGTGAGGCCAGTGGAGCATCCCTGGGGCAGCAGCAGGAGCTCCAGCCTGAGACCTTCTCAGGGAGCCCAGCTGGGTCATCAGCCTTGTCACCATCACTGGGATCTGACAGCGCTTTGGGTTCAGATGCATCAAAGGCTCCCAGAGCTTCCTGCTGGTTGTTGGGAAAATAATCCTTGTGGGGCGTTCTGCTGAAGGGCTCGTTTGGTACTGATTGTCCTCACCTTCCTCCTCGGGGTTTGATGAGATTCCTCTGCAGGATTAAAAGGCCCTCCAGGAAAACAATAAAAAAGTAGCCAGAGAAGTGATCTGTGGGAGGAGGGAAAGCAGATGGTCCCTCTCACCTTGATTGGTTTAAAATTCGGTCTTTCTTCTTGTGGCAGTTTCCACCCGGTGCCCACCCAAACCTCCAGCCCCCCTCCCCAGGGGGAAAGGAGGGAAGGCAAAAACCAGCTGAGAGAGAATGGCAAAGCAAACTCAGAGGGGCTAAAGACTGACATTTATTACTGACCAGATAAGAACTAAAAAGTAAGGAATAAATCAGTCTCAAGAGCCCCTTTCTGCCCCCACTGCTCCCTCTCCCCAGCACTTGGGGGGAGCAGGGAATGGGGGTTTGCAGTGGGGTGTTGGTGCTGCCATTGCTCTTGTCCTGGGGGTCACCCGTGGGGTGCAGGGGGGTCTGTGCCCCCCGAGGGATCTCCAGGGGCTGCAGGGGGGGCACAGCTTTCAGTCCTTCCCCCTTTCCTGCTCCCGTGGGCTCCCTCCTTCTCCTCCTCCTGCTCCCACCTTGGGCTCTGTGTTGTTCTCCCATGGCTGCAATTCCCAACTGCCCCACACTCCTCAATTCTTCCCTCTGTGATCCCAGAGCTGCCACTGGGATTCTCCACTGGCTCAGCTTTGGCCACCAGCAGGAGGTCCCTCCTGGCCCTGGCTGTCCTTGGCACCACAGCACAGGGGGACCTTCTGGCAGCTCCAACACAGACCACCCTGGAACCCCCCCTGCTCCCAAAATCCAGCCCCACAAACCCCTGATACACCTTTAAGGTTCTCCTCCAGCAGTGCCCACTGAAAGCTCATTAGAAGCCCCCACAGTGTGTTATGAAGATGCTCCCAGGCTTTCCCTCTCCATCCTGCAGCCAAGGTTTCCCTTTCCCTGTTGGAAGGCAGGCAGTGGTTTCTTCAGGAACCTGGAGCAGTGGGAGGTGTCCCTGCCCATGGCAGGGCTGGATTGGGGTGGGCTTTAAGGTCCCTGCCCACCCAGAGCACCCCGTGGTTCTGGCTCTCCCCTCGGCAGGGCAGTGTGACAGGGGACAGGGATGTCCCTGTGTCCCTGGGGGAGAGGACAAGAGGAGCCCTTTCCAGGGGGAGCAGGTGGAGTCCCACAGAGCAGGAGAGTAGGACTGAGGCTCTTCACGTCACCAAATCCCCGTGGAAGTTGTCTCTCCCTGACCTGCATCCCACTGAATTTGTGGGCATCGTTTTACCAACTTCTTGGGAGCTTGACTGGCTCCTCATTCTTCGTGGGTTTGGTTTCACTTCAAAGTCTACAGATCCATGCAGAGATGATCCCATCAGCCCTCTCCTGGATATTGTTCCTTACAACAGAGAGGACTTTGGGGGCTTTTCTTGTCCTTTTTGCCTCTGCTTTGCCAGCTTGAACCAGGAGCCAACACAGCCCCCAGTGCAGAGACCGGGAGAGCTCTGCATTGATGGAGAATTCCAGGGTGGACTTTTTGGCAAAGCACCCCCGAAGTCAAGACTGCTCTGAAGTCTTCAAAGCATCAGAGCTGCATGGGAAGGCACTTCTGTCCTGGAGCAGGGCAGGTGTTTGGGTTGTGGTTGGTCGGGTGGGTCAAAACCCAACCAGTGTGTTGCCCTATGTTGATTAGCAGGGCAGGAGTTAATTAGCAGGGCAGTGCCAGCCTCAGCAAAGGGCACTCCTGTGGGCACAAGGGCGTGTGAGGAGTGGGATGATCTCCCTGAGTTAAGGGCCACCTTTTACATTCCTGAAGAAGTTTGTTGCAGCCTCTGCTGGTGCATCTGATGGAGGAACAGCTGGGAAGTCATTTCCTGCTCTCAGGGGTTCAGGAACTGGACATCAGACAAAACCTGGGCACCAACCGAAACCTGGGCACCAACTGAAACCTGACCACCACAGGCCTGGGCTCCCTTGCAGCAGTGCCAGGAGCTGGTTGTTTCAGTGGGCAGGCTGCAGGAGACCCCTCAGGTGCAGCACAGATGTGCAAAGCCAGACTCCTCCAAGGGCTGACCGTGTTTGGTGGGCTCAGAGTTTCCAGCAGATGGTTCATTCAGGCTTCAGCTCCCCCTCCTTTGGCCATTTGGTTTGAGTGCCAGTTTGTCTCCTGCCAAAACCCTCCTGGCAGAGGCGAGCAGGACAGCTGGGGGGGTGGGCAAGAGCGAGGGCCTGGGGTGGGAGCAGGACCTGCCTCCATCTGCAGCAGCAGCTTGGCTTTGCTGGGGCACTTTGCTCCCTTATTTTCCCCCTGACAGTGGTTTTGTCAGCTGGGAGCTCAAGGGGCTGGTAGGACAAGGATGATGAAGCAGTTCCTGATCAGCTCCCCCAGTTTCCCTCATCAGGGAACTTGCACGAAGGTTCTGAGTGAGGAAAGTGCCGGGTTGGGAAAATCCTGCTGTGCTCCAGCTTTGGGAGGTCATTCCAGGGCGTTTCTGGGGTTGTTTTATGAAAACACAAAGCTGCCCAAAACTCCTCTCCTTTTGCTGCTTTTCTGGTGACAATTGAAGAAGAACCCCAGCGGGGGCTGTCCGCGCCCATGGTGGCCATGGGTGGGCTTTGAGGTGCCTTCCCACCCAACCCATGGGATGGGCACAGCACCAGCCCAGCCTTCCAGGAAGGTTCTGTGCCGCTGCTCTGAGGAGCAAGGGGACAACACAGTAAATCCAAGTGGGAAGGAGGAGCCCCATGGAAATCAATTCCATCGTTTGTGAAGCCCAAATGAGTCTCTGAGCACCTGGAAAAATCTCCTGCTCTTTATTAAATCCTGCGAAGATTTATTAAATTTCCCGTGGCTTCAGGAATACAAAAGAACTGTAATAAGAAGAGAGAGGGGGTTGCTTGTAATTCACATTTTAATAATGGTCAAATGGCCTGACTGTATCTTTTGTGCTGTGATGGATCTCACATAAACTAATATTTGTGGGAAATTTATGCAACTCGAAGATGTTGAGGCGCTTCCACCGTAAATAATAAAACTAAATCATTTAGTAGCCTGCCCTGGCTTTGGCAGCAGCATTGCTGCTCCTTCAGCAGCCCTGTGATCAGCAGCATGGGAGGCTTTTAACATCAGTTTAATGGAACACAATTCACTGTTATGAGCAGCGTGAAGTTTTGGTTTCTCCTCATCCAGCCTGGGGATGAATCTGTCGGGGTTATTGCCCGGTGTTAGAGCAGAGTTGGGTCCCCCTCCCACCCAGCCCTGTCCAAGCTGGCCTGGGCTCAGGGGGCAGGGACCCCTCCTGGCAGGGGCTCAGGGCACGGGGTCTGCGTGGGTGAAGGTGGCAGAGGGTTCTGGGGCTGGATTTTGGGAGCAGGGGGGGGTCCAGGGTGGTCTCTGTTGGGAGCTGCCAGAAGCTCCCCCTGTGCTGTGGAGCCAAGGACAGCCAGGGCCAGGAGGGACCTCCTGCTGGTGGCCAAAGCTGAGCCAGTGGAGAATCCCAGTGGCAGCTCTGGGAGAACAGAGGGAAGGATTGGGGAGTGTGGGGCAGTTGGGAATTGCAGCCATGGGAGAACAACCCAGAGCCCAAGGTGGGAGCAGGAGGAGGAGAAGGAGGGAGCCCACGGGAGCAGGAAAGGGGGAAGGACTGAAAGCTGTGCCCCCCCTGCAGCCCCTGGAGATCCCTCGGGGGGCACAGACCCCCCTGCACCCCACGGGTGACCCCCAGCACAAGAGCAATGGCAGCACCAACACCCCACTGCAAACCCCCATTCCCTGCTCCCCCCAAGTGCTGGGGAGAGGGAGCAGTGGGGGGAGAAAGGGGCTCTTGAGACTGGTTGCTTACTTTAAATTTAGTTTTCTTACTTTTAGTTCTTACCTTGTTGGTAAAACATTTCAGTATTTTAGCCACTTTGAGTTTCTTTGCCATTTTCTCTCTGCTGGTTTCTTTTTGCCTTTTCTCCTTTCCCCCTGGGAAGGGGGGGCACTGGAGGTTTGGGTGGGCACCGCCCCACGAGGTAGTGAGGAAATTTTAATTAGCTTTAATTAGCATTTCCTGTCTCTGCTGGGACTGGTGGGATTCAATCCACGGATGTTCCCAGTGTATTCCAGGTGAAACTCAGCATCACTTGGCGTGTTCTGCCGTTCCAAAAAGCACCTCCAAAGCAGAGCTTTCCATCAACGCCCCCTGCCAGGAGTCAGTAGAGGGGCACAGTAACAGGGCTGTTGTGCTCTAAATTGTTTTGTCATTTTACATTCCTGGTCACTGCAGAGAAGAAGAATTAAATAAATAAAATGGCCAATTTTCTTTTATGAAGCCAAACTTCAGCTGAGAAAATACATTTTTTTCCTCCTGCCCATTTAGATAAATAGATCAGCTTCCTCCTTCCAGCATAAATAATTGTGCTCGGTGCCCACGGAAATGTTTCCCATGGAAAAGATCCACAATGGGAATAATAAAAGACTGGAAGTCAGAGAGGCCACACAGCGTGGGATTGCTTTCCATCCAGGGGAGGTGGATGTGCCCTGGGCAGGCTTCGCAGGGAGGGAGGGGCTGGAATAATGCCCAGGGATTTCCTGAGGGGTCTCAGCAGAGCCTGGAGGGAGATGGGGGAGCTGGTGGCAGAGGGAGCTGCTCCTGCCCAGCAGGGCTGAGGTTCCTGCAGCGGGATTTTCCCTCTTTAATCCGTTTATCCCTGTCCCTGTGTGGTTCCTCAGACTCCTCCTGCCCCTCTGCTCTGGACAAGGACTGCAATCCCATGGACATCCTGGTGAGTGTTTTGGGGATAAACCGGCCCCGGGTGCGAGGGGGGAAGGGCAGGAATCCCAATTCCAGGGCTGTGTGTTCCCAGGAGGCACGGAACGGGAATGATGATGCTCCTGCCCCTGTCCTGGCTGTGGTGGCCGTTCCCAGGCAGGTGTCCCGTGTCTCACCCACCCCTGTCCGGCAGGGCACTGTCCTGGTGTCTGGAGGACCAAGGCACTGTCCTGGAGGAGCAGGACACTGTCCTGGATGACCAAGGCACTGTCCTGGTGTCTGGAGGACCAGGACACTCTCCTGGAGGATCAGGGCACTGTCCTGGAGGAGCAGGGCACTGTCCTGGCACAGGTTTAGTTTCTCAGGAAGACTTTTATAAGCCTTAGTTGTTGATAAGACCCCCTGAGTGCAGTNCTATGTTAATTTTAACTTCATTAACAGAGCCCTTCACTTGTGTCATTCCCTGGACTATCAGCAGGTTCTGCCCTCAGGTCACTGTTGGCCAAGGTCATCCTGCAGGTCCATCATTGTCCCTGAGGCCTCTGCCTTGGGAGCCCACCCTGGGCTGCAATCAGGGGACATCCATGTGCTGCAGGGGACGAGGGTGTCCCAGCTCTGGTGGGGACACAGCCCTGGTGGCAGCAGCCAGGGAGCTTTGCATGGTTGGCTTCTACTGCTGCAGCTTGGAAACCTCTCCAGGGAATCCATCTCCTCTTCTCCTGCAAGAGGAGCAGTCCTGCTGAGAGGGGCTCTCAGTGCTGGCACTTCTGGCTCATGGTTGGGGTGAGGTTGGTGGAGCCCCTGTGGGTTCTCAGGCCGAGGAGCTCCCAAGGCAGAGGCCTCGGTGACAATGATGGATCTGCAGGATGACCTTGGCCAGCAGTGACCTGAGGGCAGAACCTGCTGATGTTCCAGGGAATGACACAAGTGAAGGGCTCTGTTAATGAAGTTATAATTAACATAGAGAAGAACCGTGTGAATTAATCAATTATGTATAATATCTCTTAGCTGATATTTAGCCATAACTGTGTGTTGGAGCCCCTGCAGGTTCTCAGGCCGAGGAGCTCCCAAGGCAGAGACCTCAGGGACAACGATGCACCTGCAGGATGACCTTGGCCAACAAGAACCTGCTGATATTCCAGGGAATGGTACAAGTGAGGAGCTCTATTGATAAAGTTTAGATAAGGACTGTGTGAACTCACCAGTTTTATACAATATATCTCAACTGAGATTCAGCTCCAGCTGTGTGTTGGCACACACACATTGCAGGTTCTCGGAGTGAGGAGCAGAAGCTGTTCCCGACACAGAGGTCTCAGGGACAACGATGGATCTGCAGGATGACCTTGGCCAACAGGAACCTGCTGACATTCCAGGGAATGGTACAAGTGAGGAGCTCTATTGATAAAGCTACAATTAAGGTGGGTAAGAACTGTGTGAATTCCCAGAAAATCCAGGCTCCCTCCTGGCTGCTCCGTGGCTCCAGCTGTGTGTGCTGAGACACCTGGGACGGGGGGATCAGCTGCGGAGTCCTGTGCTGAGATGGTCCTTCCTTGTCCTCCGGAGATCCCTGCCCAGGGACCAGGGAGATGCCGGGATGGAACATTTGGGGCCTTTCCCCCCTTCCTGAGTGGAGCTGGAATTCCATGGGAATTCCAATCAAACTCCTATTTCTGCTTTTGCTGCACTTTGAGGTTTGGGGTTTTTTTCTTTTTTCTTTTATGCTCATTTTTTCAATTTTTTCAGGTTTCCTTTTTCAGTTTATTTCAGGTTTTCATTTCAGTTGAAATGTATTTCTTCATTTCTGCCATTTTCCCCACTGGTTCCCCTTTTTCTTTTAAAATTTTCAGGCTTTTTTTTTGCCTGCCTTTTAAAATTTTTTTCTCAATTCACTAAGTTTGTCTAAAATTTTTTATTTTCTCCCATTTTGGGGCGTTAATTATTTTGGGGGGACTCAATTGCAGAATTTTGGGGGGCAAAGCCACTTTTGGGGAATCAAATCAATTATTTCAGAGTCAAATTAATTTTTTAGGGAATCAAATTTATTTTAGGGAGGCAACTTTTTTTTTGGGAGTCAAATTCCAAATTTGGGAAGTCAAATTAATT
>VXAU01001322.1:0-26248 GCA_013399695.1 Formicarius rufipectus | reverse complement strand
GTTTGTTTTTGTTTGTTTTTTTTTTTTTGTGTGTGTTTTTTGATTTGGTTTGGTTTGGTTTTTGTTTTTTAGGGCTAGCTGAACCAAATCCCACAGGGCCAGCTATGTGGGATCTCTAAACTCTGCAGTACTCCCTAAAACCCACAAGGCCAGCTGTAAGAGGCCCTAAATCTCACAGGGCTCCCTAAGCCGCACAAGGCAATCTTTTAGAGACCCTAAATCCCACAGGGCTCTCTAAATCTGAGATGGCTACATGGGATGCTCAGCACCACAGCGTACCTAAATCGCACAGTTCCAGACGCAAGCGGCCTTAAATTGTACAGGGCTCCCTAAAGCACACCGACACAGCAGCAGTGGGCCATCAAACTCCACAGGACCAGCTGCAAGGGATCTGAAACTTCACAGGAATCCTTAAATCACAGAGGGTCAGCAGAAAAGGGTCTCCGGGCCCCACATCACCGGCTGCAACCAACCCCTTAGCCCGGGGACCCTGCGGAGCGCGGCGGGAAATGGGAAGAGACGAGCAACGACACCATCGGCGCCTTCCGGGGCGGAGTCGGGGCGCGTTGCGGCCGAGCCGTGTCGAGCAAAGCGGGACCGTGATGGCGCAGCGGGCACTTCCCAACCCCTACGGGGATTACGACAAGTCCTTGGCCACCAGCTACTTCGACACGACCGGGAGGGTGAGCGAGGCCGGGGGAACTGTCCGGGGGTGTGTAGAGCAGAGACCTGCCTGGTTAAAAACACTCGGTTCCCTGGCTGTGCGCCCGCCGGCTGTTCCCGTGTGTAAAAACCAGTGCTCACCTGCCTGCCGGTGTTTCCTTCACGTTTGGTGGGTTTTCTCTCCACAGTTAACCCCCGAATTCACACAGAGGCTGAATAACAAAATCAGGGAGCTGCTGCAGCAGATGGAGAAGGGCCTGAAGTCCGCCGACCCACAGGACTGCACCGCGTACACTGGCTGGGCAGGTACGGTCGTATCCCTTGGAACAGGAGCTCTACAGAGGAAAGTTCTAGGTCGGGCCATGGCAGACCGGGGGGGGATTTGGCCATTCCAAGTGTCACAGTAGATCTGTGTCAAGAACGGTGCTTCTTCCACATGTTTTAGTCCATTAAAACGAAGGAATGGCCTTCTCAGAAATCCTCAGTTTTGCAACAGATTTGAAGCTGTAGAAGAAAGACCATAGTGCAGTAGGGCAGGATCGAGTCTTCTTTTGATTAATAATGCTGAACTTAGGCAATGGAGAAAACCAGAACCTGCTTGAGAGAAGATGTGGGAGCCTTGGAAGGGACTGGCTCCAAATCTCACCACAGTGGGAATGATGACAAAAACTGTGCATCCATCCAGTGCTCCATGGAGTAGGCAGGTGCCCATGGTAAGGCATCTGCCTGCAGGAAGTCCTTACATTTGTCAGGAGTGACCTAATGGCCTGAGATAATGTCCATCTTTTTTGTTTGGCCTGAATTTTATCTGATGACTTTGTCTGATTGGCAGTTTTCTTCAATCCTGTTCCCCGGTAGTGCCCCTCCCCTTAGCTAGGGCTAGTCCTGCTCCACAACCTGCTGGAAGGAACAGAAATGCAAATGTGAGTATAATGAAGTGTGGAAGACTTCTTCACGCTAACTGCTTTGTGTGAATCTTCCAGGAGCTTGTCTTTTTCCTGTTCAGCATTTTCAACCTGGTTTTCTTAGGAGTATGCCCTGCCTTCCCCCTCCCTATTCCTACCCACTAGCACCATAGAGGACACACCTTTCTCTGTGCCTCATCCTTAGCTGCTGCTGTGTTCTGTGTCAGCTGTCGTGCCTTCTGCACTGTGCCAGGCCCTAGGGAGAGACCCCAGGGGAGGTGCAATTAATTTCATACTTGCTGCAAGAGTTTTTGCTGTTGCTGGGGGTTTTTTTTGGCAGTGCCTTGCAATCCTAAATGGCCTCTTTCTATAGCACAGCCTGGGTGTGGCCAAAAGCACCTCTGTGTGGGTGCTGTGAAACTTGTCGCTGACAGTGTGCTTGGGAGAGTGGTGGTTATTGTGTTGGTGCTAAACTGGCATTGCAGTCTGATTACAGTGGTGCCAGAAATACCTGCTTAAAAATTGTAGTAAGGCAGACAGGCACTGACAGCACTCTAGAGCAGCTCATAAGAAATGCTAGGATGCCAGTATTAAATTCCCGTGTAGGAGAGCATGGGCTTCATCAGTTGCTGCCTGGCAACAGTCTGCTCTTGCTGCCTGTGAATTTATGCATTTTTGCTTAGTCCTGGCTGATTTCTCCTTGGAAAATGCATTCAGTCTTACAGTCTGTGTGACTCTGCTCTGAGGTCCCCTCTGGTGAAAAGCACTCCACAGGTAAAGATGGTCTTCAATCACAATGGTAGAGTTTGCCTCTGGTCAGAACAGTTCAGGCAATAAAGCAGGAGGAAATTAGCTTATGCTAGGAATACTCACAGAGTCTTTGGAGACAAGGAAAACACCTTTCCCTGGAGGCCATGTTCCCTTTCTTAAGGAGCTTCATATTGGAAAGTGACTGCAGTGGTGAAACAGTGGTTTAGAGCTTTGGCAGGATTTCAGCTAGCTTTCATTTGGAAGGGAATTTCTCAAGCAGGATTCATCTCTTTTCCTCCCAGAGACTGTTACTCATGAACATACCACCTTCTCACCTTGGTTAATAGGATTAGCCAAAAATCCATAGGCAGATTTCCTGCAGGTCATAGCCAGTGGAGTGAAGTTTGCAGATATTACACTGTAACTTTGTCATACTCCCTTCTTTTCTAATCCTAGCTGTATTAATTTATTCAGTGTTGGTTTCCAGAGACAAAATTAATTGGGTCAAGACAGCAGTTTTTTTCCTGTAATTGCTTATGTAGAAAAGGCTTGTTGAGTATCTCCCCATGTAAAGCACTGCCCAGCAGTCTGAAATCAACCCACACTCTTTGCCACTAGTAAGAGAGATTTCAAATATGGATCTCTTGGCACAAACTCTGTGTGAAATGGAACATACTTGAGTGTACTACATTACACTCAAGTAAGACGCAGCATATGTTGGCACTTTACTTTGGGGCCTGTTACTTTCCCAGCACACGTGACAGAGCCCTGTTGTGCCTGCATTTGTGCAAGGAATGCCATGGCTTCTTTGCAAATGAAGTTTGAGTGTGGTGAGGGAAAGCCTTACATTTTCAGCTCAGAGGCAGTGAAAACACACATTGGATCCAGATGATCCAGAGAATGGCTGAGTGCACTCAAAACATGTCTAAATCGGCTTATTACCATTTCATGCTGCTCATTCAGTAGAGATCTCCCTGTACGCAGCACCTGGGACGTGCTGGAGTACAGACCAGCCTCAGCTGTTGTGTTCTGCTTTGACTTTTAATCCGTTTAGTGAGACTGCTGGAAGAGCTTTTGTGGTCTTAATCTGGTTCACTGGCATCACAGTGTTGACTGAGGGAAGGTAAACTGCTCTAAGATAATTCTGAGTTGGAAGCAGTTCAGATCCTGGCAGAAGTACAGCTGCCTCATCCCTTTTCAAAAGTTTAGCATGAGGATGCTGAGAAATACATGCTGAGAAATACATGTTGTTGTTTCCCATAGTGCAAAAGGCTTTGCTCTGAAGATTGCCTTGACTGGGAGCATAGATGAAGGGAATGGATGGAAACTAATTTCACTCCTGTCACCTCTCAGTTAACTGCAGGAAGCTCCTGAGTCCAGTGCCTTCTGGACCATTGTGTCCTTCCAAGATGGTGCAGTATTTAAAGGAGGGATTCCCCTTCCTCCAGTGCCTGTGGAATTTGTTTCTCATGCAAGCATTCCCTTCGCTGACAATGTCATGGCTTTCAGAGCTCAAGGGCCTCTGAAATAGACCAGCAGGTGCAGCTGGCTGGTCCCATCCACAACTCTTGGCTGGCTCGTTGGCCAGTGGGGATGAGGAGCAGGGCTGAGTTGCCTTTTGAAGGGACTCTTCAAAAGACATGCTGGATCAGGGAGGAGTCAGTTAAGAACAAATAGAAATTCTGACTGTACCAGTTCAGGAAAGTTTCTGGAAAAACACCTCTCATTCCCTTTAGTGCAATATCTTCATTTTAACCTCAAAACCCAGAGAACTTGAGTCTCCCGAAGAGAGACTGTTCATACAAATTGAAATCTTCAGATAATTGCTACAGAGCAAGAGTCAGTGAGGCTGCATTTGATGAGAGATACTAGAGTGTCATCCCCATAAACCACAATCCTGCCAAGTGCTAGGTGGGTAGTTTTTGTGAAATTTGCGTTTCCTTGAGTTTGTCGGTACATGACTGTACAAGGCTCAGAGCAATGTAAATTCAAAGTTGGCCTTATATTCAGAGGGTTGAATCAGATCACCTCCGTTGATCCCTCCTAACCCAACCTGTTGTAGGATTTTATGATGGGGTAAAAGTTTTAAAAAAGAAGCTTTGTTGCCCAGGTTTTAAGGCTGGAGAGACTGAGGCATCCTGTGTGATGTCTTATGTCCCAGAGTGCACTAAGGCAAGCTGTAGTAAAGTGTACCTGTGGCTCCTCACACAGTTCTGAACATGGAATGATACAGCCTTCCAGAGGAGATGCAGCATGGCTTTGGCATGCATTTAGGAGCACAAGATAACATCTCGTGTCTGAATGAGAAAAGATGCTTATTATCCTTTGAGCTGGGCAATAAAGCTATACAATCCCTGCTCTTTTACCCCATGCCTGACTCATTAAAATGACATCAACTCTCTCACTAGATCACAGGCTTGATCACTATATGCAGGTTTCTGCTGCTTCCCTCTGACATCCTGTTTTGAGGGTATTGACTGACTTACTTCCCTGGGCTGACACAAGTCTCTGTTATCTTTATGGCTATAGATGGCCAATTCGGAATTGGTCCAAATTTGGTCAAGAACCTTTTGGAAAATCACTGTCTTTTGTGGAAGGACCACATCACAGCTCAGCTCCTGGTGGGCAAGAAGGCATCTGTTCAGAATAGTCTGAAGTCATAACTGGTTGCAATGATAGAAGAATCTAGCATAAAAGGCAAGTCTGAACTTGCAGGGCAGTTGAGGCCTAGCTTTACTTCTCTTTGATCAACAGAATGGTCATGTGGATGAAATACTCTTTCAGCAGTGCTTTAGCTCATGAGCACGAACTTTTGTGGCTTCTGCAGAATTAACTTTTGCCTCCTGATTTCCTGCAATGATCAAGCACCTCGGGCATTGACACTCCGGTATATCGGCTTTCTGCGCACTGGAGGTAGCAGTATCAGTCATCAGAGTCCCGCTGCACGGTGTGCTGTCAGTAGGATGTGTTCACTGCAGGCCTGCACTATCAAGGGATGACTGATATGTTCCCATCACATGTGGTTCTGCAGCAGGTCTTACACTTCAAGGAGCATAAAACATGAACATTTGAGAAGCTCTAGAGAAGGTGGTCCAGTAGTCACCAATCAACAGAACAAAACCCAGATGTCTTTGGCAGTAGCAGGCCACAGGCAGCCAGTGCATGACAGTTCTGCTGGAAACAGTCTGGGGTCTCAGAAGTCACAAAAACAGGTCATATTTCCAACTGGTACACTGAATGCAGACCGCCAGGGCACACAGAAATAGAGCAGATCCACAGCTTATCTAGCCCCACATGACTGATAATGCCACGTTTGTACAGCACATAAAGCATGCCAAACACCCAGTCAGTCATCAAATCCTACCTGGTCAGTTGGAACGAGGAGGGTGTTACCAGAGAGGGAGTGAGGCAGAGCTGTGAAATAGTTTCTGCAGAGCAACACTGCCCACCTGAGCCAAGTTCATTGAGTGGAAACTCTTGTCTCCAACCTGCTTCTGAAATACTGTACCAACATCTCGGCACACGGGGCAGTATAGGATATCCACCACAAAGGTGGTCTGCATACACCTCCGCATTTCCTCGTTGTGCATGGGCCTGCCCTCCTCTGCTAACCTTCCCCACTTTAGGGCTCACAGATAGAGCCCAGCAAGGAGCAGGCTGAAGGCAGCTCTGCTTGTGCTCTTGTAGTCACTTTGGGAGTATGAATTCCATGAGGAATGAATTAAGAAAATTTACTTCAAATTCGTTTTGAATAAAAAAAAAACGGAAAAATGAATGTTTTGGGGAAGCGACTTCCATCCCTTAATACCAGTCAGTTTCATTTTTTTTTTTCAGTCTTTCCAAAGACGTTTGGGCCTAGGAGGAAAGGGCATGAGAAATGTTTTCTAAGAGTAGAGACAAATCAGAGTAAAACAATGCTTAGACATTGGTTTTCTAAGAATTCAGTCCTAGCAGTACTCATGGCATGGTAGCTACATAATTAGAGTGGTATGAACGCAGCGGGTGTAGAAGGTACTTAAAAACAAAAAGTTGCCCGTTAAAGCAGGTAAGTCAAGAGTGCAAGTTGTGCTCAGACAACTGTCAGGCCTGTTAGAGTCTAGAAGTTGTACTAGGTGCTAAATAAATCAAGGAGAGTCACTTGACATTTGCTAGATGGAAATGGAGGGTTCCCCTTTAAAGAAGGGCTTTGTATCGACATCCTTATAGACTTGAGTGATGGTCCTGTACATCTGACCTCTCTCTGGAATTACTAGCACTGAACTGCTTAGTGAGAGGACAAGGTTACTAGCTTCAGGAGGAAATGGAAATTTTATACATAATATATGTGAGGAATTGAATGGTCTCTGGCAGGAAGCTTTGGAGGTTACACATGCAAAATGAGGAATTGATCTAAATTTGAAATTGTTCTCAGTACCATGGAAGGTAATTTTGTAGCATGCTTGCCCCCTTCACCTTATCACATCAAAATCTGCAGAGATTGGTTCTATTCATTTAGGCTTAAATGCAGGACCTGAGTCTTCTTAGAAATGATTACTGACAAGAGGGAAAACAGGCATTTCTCTAAGTGATGTAGGCAATTAGCTTTCTTAAGTGCATTTTTGAGGATGTCTTCCAAATCAGAAGGATGGTTCAGACGTGGCTGACCTTTCAAACATAGTCTTACTGAGGACTCCTCAGTTACCTACTGAAAGCTTCAAGAGCTGGATGAAGACAGGGCAGACAGAGGCAAGGGACAGGAATTAATGTGAGTGCTTGGTTAGTGGAGTGTTTCTGTAGCTGACCAGCCCATTGAAAAGATCCCTGAGCTTAGCTCAGTTGTTTAGAGCAAGGTGCTAATAATGCCAAGGTTGTGAGTTCAGTGCTGTTCACTTAAAGAGTTGGACTTGCTGATCCTTGTAGGTTCCTTCCAACTCAAGAGTGTTCTGTGAAATTTCTGTGAAACCTCCAGGGGGGACCATGCAACCTTTTCCAATGTTCCAGGTAGCTCTTTATGTGTCAGACAAGGGCTGATCTCATGAGTGATGTGTTGCAGAGGAGAGCCCCTGTTGTTTTTGTAGGATGTACCAGACCATGCTGTAGGGCTGTGGACCTGCTCAGCAGGGGGAGATGATGTCCAGGAAGCTATATTGCTGGTGCTTTGCAGTAGGAGGGAAGCTAAAGAGCAAGTTAAAAAAAAGGAAACAAAAAAACCCCAACCAGAGTCAGCTAGTATGTCGTAAGGGTACTGCATCTCAGTCCTAATGGCATGTCACTATGTTTTAAAATCCAAGCCAAAATGATCCAGCCTTTTACCCCCAGGCATGGGAAAGAAATTACAGAGAGGGTGACAACTCTGCACTGCTCTGCCACAAGTACCATCTTGCCTAAAGATGATTTTTTTTTTTTCTTGGACTTTTGACCAACAGTCACAGGTACAATCTGAGGACTTTAGGTTGGTTTGTCTAGGTCTCATCTTTTGCTTCTTGCTACTAAAATGATACATATTTGTATGTAAAATTGTATGTAATTATGTGTTGTTCTCCAAGCCCTCTGCTCAGGGTCAGGCACTGCTGTTTGTCTTGACCTGCTGTCCACTCATGAGTGGCATCAGGTATAAGGAGGTTGCGAAGCAGGAAAAGAAGCTGTGAATGCTGCAGCTCAGGATTATATCCCTGGATGTACTTGAGAAGCCTGTCTGTAAGGCTTATGCCCTAGATGAGGAAGAGGCATGGGCTTTCAGGTTCATAATAACAGCCAGGACAGAGAGCAGGAAGATTAAACTTTTCTAGTGGTTGCAATATGTACATTCTTTTTTCAGGCATTGCTTTGCTATATTGGCACCTGTATGGTGTGTATGAAGATCCAGCCTACCTTCAGGTGGCCCACGAGTATGTGAAGAAGAGCCTGAGCTGCCTGACAAGACGATCAATCACTTTCCTGTGTGGTGATGCTGGGCCCCTGGCAGTGGCTGCTGTCATCTACCACAGACTGCAGAACCAGCAGCAGGCAGAAGACTGCATCACTCGGTAAAATGCTTGGTCACGTCTTTGACCTAATGTTCCCCTTGCTCACAGAGCTGGTCGGGGCTTGTATGGGTACCCTCACCAAGCCTGAATACATTTTGTTGCAGTCTTGTGAGAGAAATAATCCAGTAATTTAGGAAGGTAGTACAAACTGCCCTGATGAAAGAGGTAGATAAAGACAGAGACACTTGCATGGGCAGCCTGCAAAGTGGGTAGCAAGGGTACTGGTCAGCTGGTATTGCCATCCTAAGAACAATTCTGATAAACACAAAAAGAAAAAAGTGCCAAAATTAAAAATAAATAAAACCCAAAACCACCAAAAAAAACCAAAAAAACCCACATCAAAAACCCAAAACCAGCAAAACAGAAGGTGGGATTTGCTGTTTTATTAGAACTCTTCAATTTAGCTGTACAGCCATTTTGATGAAAAGTGGTAGGATTATTAGATTTAATTTTGGCACTTGCTGTTTATTAGTTAACTTTGACTAAAATCTAAGGTTGACAGCATTCCTTTCAACTGCTGCATGCAGCTGGCTGTGATTCACTTATTTATATTTCCTGCTTTTCCTTGACTGCTTTCAAATGTATTTTTGTTGGGTATTTAAGACAAAAGGACAAACAAGCAATTCTAGATCAGCATGCGGCAGAGGAAGGAAAAGGGTTAAGGAGTTGCAGTTGGAAGCGTTTCTTGCTTAAGGGAGATCAGTTTTGAGAAATTGATATAGCCCAGTAAAGAGTTTCCATTTTCACATGGTCAGCACAAAAAAAAAAAAAGACAAAACCCCTGGTGCTTCAGGGGTTAACAGCCATGAGCCAGTGATGTATAACAGCAATTTTAAAAAGCCAGGGGTGCGAATCAGAACTGTCTGTATGGTTTAGTGTTCCCACTCCCGTAACTAAGAATAGCTTCTGGATCCTGTGGATATGGTCAGTGTGAGGACAGAACTCTTGTAATATTCTTGTAATAATCTGTGGGATGGATTTTGCTTAATACTTTGACAAAGTGGAAAATCCTACTAAGATTAATATATTTGCTAATAAGAAAGGAACTTAGTCTGTCAGACTGGTCAGTTGTAGTCAACACAAAACTCCCAGGTTGTGAAAAAAATCCCCAATTCATGGTTTCTTATTGAGCTTTCCCTTCCCTGGATCCTGCCTGGTCTGTCGACAGTTTATTGGCAGAATGGAATCTTGTGGTTAATTCTGCATTGGTATCTAATTAGTATCACAAAGGCAGAACCTTGGAAATTGTTTTCTTAATTCATCTAAAGAGGGAAAAAAATAAAAATGTGTCTGACCATGCTCCTTTAAAGAGTATTTCTCTGAGAATTAGCTCTCTTAATGAAAACTCTGAGTGGGTTTTGAGTATGCTGTTTGGTTACAGAACAGTTGCTAAGCTATGCAGTGCAAGAAAAAGCACTTCTATCACAGCTGTGGAGAACGAGGTCCTCTCTGGATTTTGTCTTCTGTGTTTTAGAGTATGTCATCTTTTCAGAGTCTGCGGAGAGAATCCGTCAGCCCAGTTTTACCTGCAGTGGAAGAGACAGAAGCTTGCTTTCTCCTTAATGAGTTCATGACTAAGAGATGTGCTTTTATGCTCAAGAGAGACTGTTTCAGGGCAGCCCATTTTTCAAGAGCCTGTGAAAATCTGAGCCATATTCCCGGAGCCCTCTTTCCCCTGTTACCTCCCACCAATTCAGAAGGTCAAAGGGTTGCTTTCAGAGACGGTGGTGTGCAAAAATCCCATTTTGCTATGCAGCTGCCTCAATTTCCCTCTATCCAGAAACTGTTGAATTTTGACAGTTGGGTAATAGGCTGATATGTGAATGGCAGTGGCTCTTCCTTTCAGACCCCTCATTCCTGAGAAATGCATTCTGCATGCAATCAGTCCAGGAGCATCCCAGGCATCTCCTGTTGCACACATGACCATATTTCGAAACCAGCAGAAACTACTGGCAGGCTTCCTCCCATGATGATCCTGGCTGGAAAGCAACTGGAGGGAAAGCAGTAATGAATAAGGAGCAAGAAAGTAGCTTCAGCTGCTGCACATTTCCCCGTGAAGAGAAGATTTCACATCCAGACCTCAAAAAATCCCTACCATGGGTATACAATTCATCCATTCCTTCTATTACACCTGAAATTTCCCACCATCTAAGAACTCCACAACATCACTAGCCAGCATCTCTTCTGGCCAACCTACTGCTAAGCAGAGTCTGTCTGTCGAAGCACTACCTTCCTCCTTGGAAACCCTCCTGGTCCTGCTTTCATTGGACTTGGAGACAGGGGCCATTGAGGAGGCAACAGAGGTTTCCTTTCAGCCCCCAAAGCTGAGAGAGGAACCTGTATTTAGTCCTAGTCTTGGGTGTACAGTCTGTCTCCTTGGGTTTAAACTGTGAGAAACCTGGATGATGGAGCAATGCACACTGAAAGTGGTACATCGGAGACGGGGCCAGTCCACCTTGAGACACTGCTCCCTTCTTTCTCCTTTCAGTATCCCTGCTCACACTGAGTCCAGTGCCAAGGGAAATTTTTCTGTCGTGAGAAGTCACAGCCCAGCATACTCTCTCTGCTCCAAGGTTACTCTGGACATTTGGTGGCTTCTTTTCTTTGTAATGTATTTTTGGGCCCTGGAGCTAAGGCTGCCAAGGCATGTTTTCTGTTCCTCACACTGGTGTGACAAGGAAGCCCCACACGCCTGGAGCATTCCTGGCTGGTTTCACAGCAGGAAGCAGCTTAGGAAACAATCTTGCAAGCACTTATACTAGTATGTGAAAAGTGATGGCACTTTTCAGATTGCTGTCTCCTGGGTGAGCAGAAAAATAAAGCCAAATCCATTTACACTGCAACCTGTTGCTCTGAGAGGGAAGAAGATGCTGCCTTGCTGGAACTGTGATGAGAGGTAAAACAAAGGAGAAACTGCATCAAAAGTGAATTGGGCTATGAAGCATTGGTGTGAAGAGCTGTCAGTCTCTGTTAGCAGTACAGGAATATCATCAACTTTGCAACATAATAATAGAAAAGTGGCAAAGAAAACACCTGACTGCAGCAGATGTCGCTCTCTGCACTTGTGCCAGCCAACTGTCCTCAGTGTACGGTTGTCCTCAGACAGCCCACAGCACTCATACTCTGATGAGCTGTCCTCACTGCTTCTCAGCTCTCCCTAGAGCAGACTTCTTATATATGCCTCAAAGGTTTGATGATATTTGTAGCTCCACCTCTTTCTTAGATTTTTAGCTCGTGGAAGCACCTCTTTCTCCACTGATAAAATAGCCCTGGTCACTTGAAGGCATGGAGAAGAAAGGGCTTTTCTGTCAGTACTTCTAAGCATTAGGGGTGAGATTCTGACACAAAGCAGCCAAATTAAAGGGATATCAATTTAGTTTGAAAGTAGTCGGTTTTGGCAGAGGGTTTGCCTTTCCTGCACCATCATGGGGAGATAATGGTGGGCAACCTTTCCTGAGAAGTCAGCAGCTTTATACTTCCCATTTCCTCTAGCTCAGGTTTCCCCCTCAAGTAGCTTTCCCAGAGCTAGTGGTCTAAATCCCATGCACATAGTATGAATGCATTGTAAAGGGCTGGGCAGACTAAATAAGCCAAACAAAAATCAGAGAGGAACGAGCGACTTCACACCTTGCATAGCTGGAAGGCTGAGACACAAACGCTGGCTTGACATCTGCCAGGGCGCAGGCAGCATGAAGGAACAAACCATGGCTTTGAGCTCTAGTTTCAGTGCTTGGTTACATGGCTTTGAATGTACTGTAATCTCCCCCATGTGAATTTTTCATTGTAGTTTGCTCCACCTGCACAAGGTTGACCCACGGGTACCAGATGAGCTGCTGTACGGGCGCATGGGCTATGTCTATGCACTGGTATTTGTGAACAAGCACTTTGGAGAGGAAAAGATCCCTAAAAGTCATATTCAGCAGGTACTGTGCCTTTTGCTGTCTCTTCCCATGCAGCTCACCTTTGGGCAGGTAAAAATCAATGCTAAATGTAGAGAAGTCTTGCAATAAGGGAGAAACCACATGATGGTATCCCTGCTGCTCTTCTTCCAAAGGGACAATGCACCATGCAACCCCTGCTATCCATATAAATCCATAGGCAGTACTGAACTGGCATATATTTCACTCCCTCATTCATGTTCTTCCCTCTGCTTAGGCAGAGAAACAACTCTAGTTCTGTGTCAGGATAGTCACTATCAGCAGCATTTCCCTCACCCACATCTTTTCCCATTACAGGTCTGTGAAGCAGTTGTAGCCTCAGGAGAGAACCTGGCCAAAAAGAGGAATTTCACAGCAAAGAGCCCCCTGATGTATGAGTGGTACCAAGAATATTATGTAGGGGCAGCCCATGGTTTGGCTGGGATTTACTACTATCTCATGCAGGTAAGAGGCAGTGAAGGGGAGGGAAGGTGCCTTAGCAGCTGTTTCATGTTTCTGTGAAGAAGGAGCAGTGTTTGAATTGGTTCTTGATGGACTTATTCATGTTTGATCATGCATCCTCACTGCTGAAGGTTTTCTCCAAGACTGAGATTGAATCGCCCATCTTGATGGAGATCTGTAGAGAAATGTGACTGGCATTACACCAGCAGTGTCTCATAATGAAGGCCTGTAGGTCAGCTGGGTCTGAGTTTCCTCTCTCATGTTAATTGCTTGTAAAGTATTCCAATTTGTTGGTATGTGTAAGCTTCCTGCATTTTTGAGGGGTTTACTTGGAGCAATCTCAGATCATCGGAGTCAGAATCTGTGAGAAAAGCATTGTGAAAGAGATTGCATTCATAGTAGGAAAGTGGGAAATGCTTTAGTATCCAAACGAGGGCCTGTTTCTAAATGTGAAAAAGGTGAGACTTTTTACTTTGATGAAGAAGCTGAATTCTGTAGTGCCTGAAGCAGTCAGGGCAAGGCAAGAGGCTGGGAGTTGTGATATCCTTTTGCTTTAATGCTGTCTTTTGCACAACTCACTGGACCTCTGGCAATATTTCCTACTCTGGCTCTGAAATAAGGGTGATAATTCTCCAATGTAGGTCACTTTATGCATAAATTTACAGTGCTTAAGCGCTTAGAAAGATAACAGCAATAAATAACATTGTATTTTTGAAGCACCCATGAGTGATGCAGGTTGTTTTAAAATAGAAATAGATGATACCTTTTATTAGACTCAACTCTCAGAACAGGTAGAAAGAAAACCCACAAAGTTTCAAGTATTTGAATTTTCCTTTAAGACCCTCAAAGTTAACACCCATATACAGCATAAGCAGAATTCCTGTGAATAAAACTCTTCTATGGCTCAGAGAGGAAGGGGTGGTTGGTGGGTTTTAAGTAGATTTTTGGCAAGAGGAGGACGCAATGTGATTATTCCCCAGGAGCACCAGAACACCTAGGTGGGAGCAGGGCATACAGTGGTGTGCTGTAAGGCCAAATTTAACCAAGTCCCTGAGCTTGTTCCCAAGTGAATGTTTTAAATAATTTGAAGTCCAAGTCTCCCATAAAATACTGCATGGGCTTCACATGCTTCTCTGCCATATGAAGTACAAGGAGTCTGGATCAGCCAAGCATGATGCAGAAAAAGCATTGGGGGAAGCAAACAAGTGAAATATGGGAGAGGCAAACATGTTTTCTCTCTAATGGTTTTACAACACACGTATTGATCTTTAGTTTTCCAGTTAACAACCTGGAAACAGTCCTTAGGTGTAAGTGCTCATTGCAGTCTGCTGTGGGAAATTAGAACTGCACAGATTTTGTACAGGGCAGTGTCATTGGAAGGGGACACTAAAGACACTCCCTTGCTTCCATCTGAGGTCAGCAGTGAGGTCACCTCCTTGAAATCACTCAGCAGCATGTGTGAAAATGCAGCATCACAGCTGAGATGCTCTAGATGCTAGGATTCATCCCTGGCATTCATCCTTAATACTGATTTTAGGCAGTTTATCTCTTCACTCCAGCTCTGGATATGGAAACTGTTACTGCTCACCTTCAGGAAAAGCAGCAGCAAGCCCTCTTGCTTAGAGTGCCAGGTGACATTCTAGGAACAGTTTTTGTTTCTAGGATGGAAGAGTAGGACTGGCAATAAGACCCTGCCAAGAGACAGAGAGCAGCCAGGGGCTGAGTGGGTATTTGTGAAGTGTGAAAGCCTGAACCAAAGAAATTACTCCAATTACAAGGAGCAAGAAGGAACAAAGCCATAGTTGGCTTTGTGTCCACCTTTCAGTCAGATCTTGGGTCTCTTAGGGGCAGACAGAATGGTAATTCTCCTTGATTAAATGCTTTCTCTCTCTTAGCCTGGCCTTGGAGCAAGCCAAGTAAAGCTGCATAACACAGTCAAGCCCAGTGTGGACTATGTGTGCCAGCTCAAGTTCCCGTCTGGGAATTACCCTCCATGCATCGGTGACACCAGAGACCTACTCATCCACTGGTGCCATGGGGCACCAGGTGTAATCTACATGCTTGTCCAGGCCTACAAGGTACCAGAAGTCTTGGAAAGATCCTTTGGGGACCCCTAAATGTGGCACTTCATCACAGAGAAGATGCTGTGAGATCCCTCCTGCCTGGGAGTAGGATGGCTTGTTAGAGTGAAATCACCACACAGGGACCACTGACTGATACAAAAATTAATCTTTTAAAAAAATATTTCTGAAGATACCTATCAGTTGTGTGGGCAGTCCTGTTGCAGGTGACTGATGGTGACAACTAGTTGTGTGTGAAGTAATGCTTATACATCCCCATTTATCACATCAAAAACATCCTCCTTTAAAGTAGACAGCAAAGTCACTTCCAGCAGGAGAGAAACTTATTAACCCAAGCCTCCACAATGCACAGGGATGCGATTTGTTTGGAGGAAGTCACCTCAGCAAGGACGACTGTTTTTTGTCTCTACAGGTCTTTGGGGAGCAGCAGTACCTAAATGATGCCCTGCAGTGTGCAGAAGTGATCTGGCAGCATGGGTTACTGAAGAAAGGCTACGGGCTGTGCCATGGGACAGCTGGCAATGCTTACAGCTTCTTGGCACTGTATAACCTCACTCAGAACATGAAATACCTCTACAGGGCCTGCAAGGTAAGAGCCTGAGAAAGGGAGAGGAGCTTATTCACTTCTGCCTTCTATAGCACTGCCTTTGTATTTGAAACCCGATTTCTAGTGTGGCAGACGTGCAGCTAGGTCTGACCAGCTGCACCAGAAGACTCCTTCAGCAATGTTGTCTGTACAGAAGGGATTTCCCGCAGAAGCCTGCAAGAGGCAGCACGAGGATGAGGGTAGTATTTTTTTTTTTTTCAAGATTTGTCTTTACATTTGAACACTTTTTGTTCCTCTTATTTTTCAGTTTGCAGAGTGGTGTTTAAGCTATGGCCAACATGGGTGTCGGACTCCAGACACGCCATTCTCCCTCTTTGAAGGTAAACTCAATCTCTAGGCTTATGTTTTGCTCCTGGATCTGAGCTGGTCCAGCACCAAGGAAAATGAAATCCACATGCCACTGAAGCCATTGCAAAACCCAATGTAGAGGATGGAAAACTCACTGTTTTTACCTTTCCCAGGAACAGTTTCCTTTTAGTACAGGCTAATGTCTGTTCACAATGGCAGTTCCATCAGTGAGAACCTCGGGCAGCAGTGTCACAGGGACCAGAGTTGCAAGCAAAGCTGCTCAGAGTGTTAAGCTTAGGCATTGGTAAAGAAGGGAGGGAGCTGAAGGGAGGAAAGACCCATTGTGTTTTCCCCAGTGCTTTTCAATGTTTGAGCAACATCAAAATGCTTTCCTCACTGAAATACCAAAGCTGCTTGGGGAAACCTGGGTTCAGACCTTGGAAATTATTTAGGGCCTTTTCTTCTGTCTTCATGACTCGTTCACCCCTGGATAATTCAAAAAATGGGTGCCCAAAGGGAATCTCTCTGAAGCACAGTATGTTTTTTGTTATCCTCAGGAATGGCTGGAACAATTTACTTTCTTGCTGACCTGCTGGTGCCAACCAAGGCCAAATTCCCTGCATTTGAACTGTAAATTTTTGCTTGGCAGTTTCCTGCCTGAATCCTTCCACACTTGGAAATGCGGTTGGAAGCTTTTTCTCCTTCTTCCAGACTCATAATACATTTTTCACCTAACTGAATGTAAATCCATCCTCTTGAGGGCATGCTGAGTTGTCTAATGCTTCTTGTCATCTCTTTACATTCATTGAATTTAAAACACAGAATGCAGATTTTGCTGGTGTCCCTTGAAAACAGGTGGGAGCAGGGAGAACTCTACATTACTTTGGTTGGCTACAGAGTTTTGCTGTTTTCTGTATCCCATTTCCTGGGAGAAAGTTTTCTATTAAATGTAACTTTGGCTATTTAATTTCTTTTTATGCTAACGAATAGTTGAAGAAATTTAGCTGCCTAGGTAAAACAGAAGATGGAAAACTGAGACTGTTACCCTACAAGATGTTTTAAGTGTTTGCTTTCTGAGCACCTGGGGAGTATGTGTTTCAGTAGCTGGGCTATGCCACGTGAGGCAAATGTGAAGGACTAATGGAGTCTTTATATATGTTTTTAATGTCACCTTGCAAGTGGTAGAACTGGAACTGACATGGCAAAGCCTTGTCCTGAATTTCCACCTATTTTCTTTAAAGGCAAAGGCTATGTATACTTCTGTACATTTTTTTCCAGTGACAGGTAATTCACTGCCATCTTACACTAAACCTTGCTAATCTGTTGGTCATCTGGAAAACTCCAGTCTAAAAGTGAGCTAAGCATGCTTGCTGTTGTGGTCTCTTCTGATTAGCTTTGAGAGTTAATTTTGCAGTCTTTATTTAAATTTGTGTATTAGATGGTGCTAGGCCCACCAGCAGCAAGGGAAAAGAATTATTTTCAACTGAGTTCTGTCAGTGTTTAGCTGTACAGATGTTGTTTACGTGTTTTCATATACAAGCTTTCCCAAACCTGGATAATTCGAGTCACTTGTTTGCCTTGCTACTGCTTGTTGTAGTTTGATTTGCAACCACACATTTATCCAACTGGACAATTTGCAACCTTATCAGCCTTTGCAGTCAGACACACTCTTATGATAAATCCATTTATGAACTACCACCACAGGTAGACAGTACCACCACAGTCACTTGATGCACACTGCTTTCCCTTTGAAACCACTTTAGAATAGGCTGCTGTCTGCAGTGTGCGAGGTGCCCTACTAAAGTTGATAGGGAAAAGGTGCAGCAGAAGAGAACTCAGCCTCCTGCCCTGACACAGACCTTGTTCCCATCTGACTGACCTGGAGCTAGGCAGAGAATTACAGTTGCATGTCTCACATACAGTACTGCAAAAGAGAAGCAGCCATGAGGGGAGCACAAAGCTGCTGGCTTACTTTAGCTGTCCAGTCAGACCTCTCTCTCCAGCATCTCATCTGACTTTTATCCCTCTGCACCACTATCTCAGCTTTCCCTCTTACCCTCTTCTTTTGTTCACTGGCCAAATCCAAGTGGGGCTTGCTGATGGCAACACAGGGAATGCGGCTAGTCCCAACAGGACCACAAGACCTGCTCCAGACCAGCAAGTTCCAGCACATAGAGTTGATTTATAGCAACAGATTTTACTTCTTTTATTTGGCTTTTTTGTTGTTGTTGCTTTGTTGGTTTTTCTTTTGTTTGTTTGGGGGTTTTTTGTTGTTTTGGTTTGGTTTGGTTTTTTGGGGGGTTTTTTTTGGGTTTTTTTTTACATTGAGAAGATCAACAGAGGTTTCTCACACCTTCTTGCCCAGAATGACCTTTGGCCAAAGTGTCCCCTGCAACCCTTTAGCTGCACCTTGGGAGGAAACCTAAATTGTAGGCCAGTACCCACACCAGGAAATCTAAACCCCAAAGTTATAACTTGCAATGTTATTAATGCCTAAAGAAAAAATCTAACAGAGAAAGGGGCAGGAGATCTGCCCGAAATAAAACACCTGAGGAAACATACTGGAGGCCAAGCTATTCTTTCTTTTAGCAGGGTTGCTGGCTTGGGGATCCATGCTGAATGACAGTGGCAGCAGAAAGGGGCTGTGTGGCCCCAGCAGGTGGCAGTGCAACCCGGCAGCAGCAGTGACTGCTGCGGTCAAGCACATGCCTGCACTACTCAGCTGCTAACTCCTACCTCAGAAGAACTGGGATTCAGCTCTTGGGAAAGTTTCTGAATGAAGAAGCCCACATGGGTGAGACTGTGTTTGTATTCTGTAGGGTTAGTATATATGTGTGGGAAAGATGTGAGAAACGTGAAAGCCTCCTGAAATGCATAGCCTATTAAGTAAGTCATATACACACACAAAAAAAAAAAAAATCCCAAAAAACCCAACCAACTAAACAAAAAAAGCAAAAAGGCAATCTTTCCCATTCCTGCCTGAAACTCCCCAAGCCCCCTACAGGGGAGGACAAATCATCATGCTCTTACAGCTACATGGGCAGGTTATAAAGGAAATGCTCCACATGTTGGATGAAGACACTGTACCTCTCCACATCAGCTTTACAGATGTTGCACAATTCCTTCCACCAACTGCTCCCAATTTCGAGGAACTAGAGAGCCAAATAGCCCCATCCCCACAGGCTGTCCTTGGTTCTTGAAGTCTCTTACACAGAACATCCTGAATGCTATAAGGCTTGATGACACCCCAAAAGGGTAAGATCATTAAGGAAACCAAACTGACCACATGGGTAAGGGTGGCAAGGCTTACCACTGAAGCACTCATCTGTCAAGGGGAAAACCAAGCCTGGGTAGGGCAGAAATGGCCCACTGCAGATGGGTTTGCAGTGATGTCTTTCTCCCCAACAGGGCCAGAGTAATCTTGGTCTCCCTGACTCTGCTAATGGGCAACCTTGGGAGATTCCAGGGAATCCCTTGTTTTGGCCATGCATGGGGACAGAGGAGCACAAGGCAGGGAACTGGACCTCAAGGAGCAGGGAGGTTCAGGCCAGTGGGTTGTTTCAGGTTTCCAGGGGATCCTTGTACACAGTGGGTGTGCAGTGTTAGCATGCAAACTATCTCTAAACACAGTGGGAATCAGAAAAGTAAGCCCAGGCCAACATAGACATAAAACCCTCAAATTCAGTGTCACGGTGTGAATAGATACTGCAGCATCTCCATGGCTGTGCCTCTCAACTTATCAAACACAGCTCAATAACCTTGGCAAGAAGGTAAAAATCCTGTATGTGGGCCAGATCTGGAGCTGCATAAAGCTCATGGAGTTAAGCTGATTTACAGCAGTTTAGGACTCAGTCTTTCTGAGTGTAGGAGTCGGGGGGAATTATTTGACTTTGAACATTGTCAAATTTCAGGCCTAGCTAATCTTGTTTGTGCCTGACCTTAACAGCAAGTCTTGGTTGAATCCCAGCAAGATCTGACAGGTAGATTTTTGGTTTTTTGGTTTTTGGGAGGTTGGTTTGTTTGGTTGTGATTGTTTTGTGGGTTATTTTTTGAGAACAGGGCAATTCTTCCAATATTGAGAATGCCACTCATTGAACATCTCCTTACCATGAGGCAGAAACAGATATAACACCACTGTCCTTTTAGGGCAAGCATATTTACATTCCTCCTACACTCCGTGCCTTTGTCAAAGATTACAGAATCTTACGTCATACCAACTGGGCTTCAAGAGAGCTCCTTCCCTGGTCTAGAGTGAAGATCAGGGATGCTTCTACCATAGAAATGACATTGCTTGACTTGGGTGGTGCTCTGCAAGACCACAGAGAAGATGAGGGCCTCGCTATGCCAACAGCCATGCTGGCGCCACTGCAAACATGGTATCTGGTGTCTGTGGTTGAGCATTGCCACCACCATAGTATTGGCACACCTAACCTTGGAAAGTAGAGGATCAGGTCTGCCTGCCTAGGTGGTTGCAATGCATGGTTGCTCTGAGACCCATAAAAGACCGGCACATCTTTGCATGTGGCGGTCAGAAACTAAAACGGTCCCCGCTTGATGGGGGGGCAAGCTAGAGCAACTTCATTGAAACTATAACACACAATATATATGCTCAGTAAATGAATATTCATCCCAGGGTTTGAGTTATGCTAAACATAGGTGGAGATGTCATAACCAGGAGATAATACACTATTAACTATGCAGACACATATGGTAATGGATACAGTTAGAAACACAATGGAGTCCTCATCTAGGTTCAGGGTGTATCCCCAAAGTCTAGGCAGTTCTATACATCTGGGAGACAGGGAGGCAACAGTTTTGCAGCCTTTTATCTGTCAAGAGATTTCTATTCAGGCTTCTCCCAAGGCCTCCTCAACATTCTTGTTAACTCCTTTTTTGCCAAGCAGTTTTGTATTCCAACATTTGCGTCCTGCTAGATTTTTTCTGTTTAAGAATCAAACTTCCCCCCTTAAAAGCTGTTGACGAAAAGCAGAAGAGTTCTCAATACAGCTGCTGATTTGAAGGAGAGGCTGCTATCACCTCACCCACAAGGCATTGTATTCTGAAGTGTTCCCCCAACCAGCTTTCATCATCAGCACGGGTGGTCCCTGCTGTTGCCTCCTGCAACAGAACTCCCTTTAGACACTTTGGTTTTACCTGTCCGAACCTCAGTCACATGCTTGTTTCTGTCTCCATGCTGCTGCTTTGGCGGAAGAAGGGTGGTAGCTTTTACTCTGGATCATTTCACAAATTGAGTTTATAGCAGAACAGCAAGGCAAAGGCAAAACACAGTGTGGAAGGAAGACAAAACCAGCTTATCACAAGGAAACCTGTGCCCTCCTTGTCCCTCACAGGGAGGAAGCTTTTGAACACAGCCCAGAACCGCCTAAGAACAACCCCACTGCCGATATTTGGATAATCTAGATGATAAAAGTGGTGAGCAGAAAGGAGAGAAGACAATTAAGTTCTTTTCCATGTATCACTGAACCTCAGAGACAAAAAAAAAACAAACAAAAAACCAAAAACATTTGTTTTTGCTGCCCTGTGTTCTGCACAGGACAGCTTGCAGCCACACTTCACTCTCAGATGCCCTGCATCCCCCTCCACTTTCCCCAGAGGGTGAAAGATGGCAAATTTGGCCAAAAAGTACAATAGATCTTCTAATTGCTGGCCACCCTCATAGACTGGGCATGACAGTACACTGCTCTGCTTTCTCTGCAGCAAGGAAGGCAGCCAGCCATGGAGAAGGCACAGAGGTGGCACTAAAACCAACTTTAAAGCCTTAAGAAGGAAAAAAGAGCAGAACTGTGGGAAGCCACTTAACTCCATCTCCTCATGGCTGGGAAATTTTTCACTAGGAGGACACATGTCAGGCAACCCTTGCAAAAAGCTTATTTTGCAGCCATTGCAATTTGCTGCAGTATTTACAGTGTGTTCTCAGGCAGTAGTCAAATCTACTGGTGGTATTTTGCCTTCCATGAATCCCACTGGAGCCAGGCCCACAAATAGTTACACTGTAGGATGCAGTTGCATACAAGGCTGGAGCAAATATTTCACATAACATCTGTTGGCCGTAATCAGATGGAGGCATTGATCATATTTCCACCATGTGTCAGAGTTTGATTATAGATATCGCTCCTTAGGGTTAACTTCTCACTCCCAAAGGGGAGACCACAGTGGTGCCAAATGGCTTCCTTGTTGGGGAGACCCAAAGCATCCCCTAGTTGCAGGGGTTTCCCCTATTCCCAGAAGGACTTTGGAACACTTTGCTCAGTCACTGAGGTGTTCCACTTTCATCTTGACACTCCAGGTAGCAAACAGGAAGGGAATGATAGATTTTTGCAAGTGGCTGAAAAAGTAAGAGAGTGACCCACCTCAGAAGATAAAGTTTAAGACACTTGAAGAGAATCACCATAAAACACAAACTCTGGAAAGGGCAAATCCTACATCTAGGGATACCCTGGCTTGGAATTCGTAGCTCATTTATCACCATGGGAAAGAGGACAAACTCCACCTGAGTGACAGCTACAGTGGGTTGCAGTTAGGTAAAAACCACAAGATACAGCACAGCAGTTCCCAGAATTGGGTCCCCATCCCCCATCAGACTGCAGTGCTTAGCACTTGAAAGCCTGACAAATTGATCTGCAAACAACTGGGCTCCAGACCGGAAGCATGAAGTTGCCAGTGGAAGTGTTTGGGAAGCCCTGGTGGTTCATCATCACAGGGGATAAACTCCAGAGTGTTTATTACCACCCAAAGCTGGGAAATATCTCATTCCAGCAGGGCTGGCCTCATGCTTTACAAGCATATGGAGAAGACAGTCTGATGTGTGGATCCCCAAAAAGTACAAACATGTCCAGATTTTGGGAGAACACAGGCCCTTTTTGAAACAGAACAATTATCTTTCATTATATTTCCTGGTCTCTTTTGTTACCTTCACAATGCCAACAGATCCAGTTTCCTGGCTTTCGGAAGCAATAATCTCATTCATTTACTCCAATAACCACTTAGCCTTCTGCTCAACAGTCTGTGTGTTCCAGTGTGGAATTACTGCCTTGTAAAACCCAGGAGAATGATAACACTTCCTGCCCATACCCCTGATTTAAGACAGGTGGTGTAAGCAAGGGGGAAACAGACTTTCTTTGTAATAACAAAAAGATGGTTTGACATCCTTTCCCTGCTTTTCTCGCATGAATATTTAAGTATGATAGGTGCTTTATTGAAAGAGGGCCTGATCTGGCAACGATGTAGCTATGCCATGTTTCCATGTTACTCCGTAGAGGATAGTGATGCAATGATGTATCCTTTCAGGTCACACCAACCGCGATGGTATCCATTTGGGACCTGTTTGTGTTGAGACACAAGCATATCCCTTCCCCCAGGTTATCAGCGGGAAGGGACCCACCCATTTCCCCATCATTACATTTTTTTAATCACCTTAGCTTTTGAGATATCTGGATTTATATTATTTTTAAAATGTCTTTGGACTCGCACCAAATCGTTCTCTAATCTATTAGAAAACTCACAACATAAAGCACCTTATTTAACTGTTCTTGGGGGTATAAACCAATACTCCCTCCCTTTTGTTTTCAACATCTTCAGTGTTTTATTTGCCCTTTCAGTTATTACCTGTCCAGTTGGAAAATGGGGGATTACTGTTATATGTTTGATTCCCCATAAATTAAAGAAATCTTGTGTAGACTTTGCAACATAAGCCGGTCCACTATCTGTCTTTACCTCTTTCGGAACTCCCATGGTGGCAGAAGCAGTGGAAAAATGCTTCCTCACATTCTTGCTTTTTTTCCTGGGTTGTGCTGGTGCCACCATGAAGCCTGAAAAGGTGTCTAGTGAAACATGGGCGTATTTTAATTTCCCAAAAGATGAATAATGGGTAATGTCAGATTGACAGAGTTGCAGAGATAGTAAACCTCTGGGATTCACTCCTTACGATGGACAATCTAACCAATTAGATATAATGGCTCGTTCTTGGCTGTGTGTGATGTCAAAAGCTTTGCAAAGAGCATTGGCCCCTTGGTGGAAAAATTGATAAGATAATTGGGCCTGCTCAAGCTTACTGGGGACAACAGCTGTATTCACCATCAAATCTGCTTGACAACTGCCTTCAAAAATTGGTCCTGGTAATGAGGTATGTGCTCTAACACATGTAATGAAAAATTTGTGTTGCCTATTGTTTACAACCTGTAAAAGTGATCTGAATAGCTGGGCCAAATTCTCATTGTTTATGTCTTTTAAGTAGGAACTTTCACTTCTCTTAACTACTCTTACCACATATATAGAGTCCTAAATGATGTTTAATGGTTCAGGAAATAAATTAAAAGCTTGTAGAGTTGCTGATAATTCAACCAATTGAGATGAACCATTAACCTTATGTGTATCAGACTTCCATTGGGCATGTTTCTTCCATACTACCACTGCATTACTAGTGTTTCCTGAGCCATCCATGAATACTGTGCATGCTGTACAGAGGGGAATAAGAGAATAATTAGACCTTGGTTTTATCTGTGCTACTGTCAAAAGTTGTAGAAATGGGCTAACAGGGAGGTATATAGACAGCTGACCTGTGAAATCTGCTACTGCTGTCTGAAAGTGAAAACTGTAATTATTTAACTGTTGAAACCGTTCTAATGAAACAGGCAAATACATAATGGATGGATCACATCGCGTTATCTCCCAGCATCATAGCCTGCCTTTGCTGCACACTTTTGCCAGCAGTCCAGGGAGAGTGGTGATAGTTTTTGAGAACTGATGGTTAAGAAATATCCACTCCCACAGGTTAAATTTTTTACCTCTGTCAAACAATTGGCCAATACCCCATACAGCTGTGAAATACCCATGACAATAACCAGTGTAGGAGGAAAACACTCTATTTTTCTCCCACTTTGGCAAGATGACAGTTTATTCTCAATGTTATGCAAGACTTGCATTGGGGTCTCCTTTTAAAAGACAGAACAAGGGATGTAGTTCATCATTGGTTAGTCCCAACATGGGACAAACCCAGTCGATAGTACCTAAAAAGGACTGTAAATCATGTAAAGTCTTAATGCAAGTAGAAATGATAATAGCTTGAGGCTGAATGTGTGACTCTGTTATTTTTCACTCCAAGTATTTCCATGGAGGAACCTTTTGAACTTTATCAGGAGCTATTACTAAACCATGTGATGACAGCGTAGATTGAGTGTCTATCATTGCATTCCATAGGTCTTCTTCCTTCTTCGCAGCCAACAAAATGTCATCCATATAATGATAAATCAAAACAGAAGGGTTAAGCTTAAGGACAGGTGATAGAATTGTTGAAACAAATCACTGACAAATGGATGGTGAGTTTTTCATCCCTTGTGGGAGGACAGTCCACTGGTACCTCCATGATGGCTCTGCAGCATTAATCAGTGGAACTGAGAAAGCAAATCTGGGAGAGTCTTTAGGATCTGAAGAAATAATAAACAATCTTGTATGTCTATAACAACAATGGACCAATCTTTAGGAATCATGGTAGGTGACAGCATTCCTGGTTGTAGTGCCCCTATAGGTACTATAATAGAATTTATTATTTGTAAATCATGTAATAGTGTCCATTTCCCACTCAATTACTTGATAACAAAAATTGGGGAATTCCAGGGGCTAGTTGATGGGGCAATATGACCTTTCTGCAGTTGTTCATCAATCAGTTTGTTACGGACTAGCAGCTTGTCTTCTCTTATAGGCCTCTGATCAACCCAAATTGGCACGTCAGAACACCATTTCAGGAAGAAGAAGGGCTGCTCATCAGTGGCCATCACCTTAAATTTGATGTCACATAGATCCCACTGACCAAAAATACCTCTCCCCCATAATGTTATAGGTAGATCTAGAACAAAGGGCTTGACTGAAGTTGTTTGGCCGTCTGGCCCTTCCATGAGTAACAAAGACAAACTTTGCTTTGGTGACTGCATTCCCCCTGCTCCTTGGATACCTGTACATGTCAAGATCAAGGTCCAGGGGCTAGGACAGTCTTTCACAGCAACAGTGGAAACATCTGCTCCAGTATCAATTAGGCCTGTAATTTGGATGGAATCTGATGTGCTAGGCAAAGAAACTGAATAGGTTATCATTAGGCTCTTATGCATTATAGACTCAGTCCAATTCACAAGCTGGACATCTTTTCCCAATGGCTGGCTTGTCGGTGTCAACAACAGAAAATGAGTAATAGAAATCTCTTTCATCAGTGTCACAGGAGGAAAAGGGGCCCACAGAGTTATACTGGCAACATTCGACAATAACTGTTCTTCTACGTGGGGTGTTATAACTACCCCTGCCTCTGATACTGAAATAAGTCCAGTTATTAGGCATCTGTGATTTGTAGGAATAGTGCCCTTAATTATTACAGGAATCACTTGGCTGGTAGACATTGATGGTTACTGTGAGGGAAGGNCATTGATGGTTACTGTGAGGGAAGGTGCCAGCTCCAGCCAAGGGAAACTTATTCCAGGTTTCCCTCTGGAATCATGGAGAGAAACTGGGTGTGGTTTACTTGGGGCGTCTTTTGTGTCCTGTGGCCGAAGGCAAATATCCAGAG
>VXAU01001321.1:180138-195861 GCA_013399695.1 Formicarius rufipectus | reverse complement strand
GATGAGCTTTGGTTAGGCCACCTTTTCTAGGCCCCTCTCCATGTGGAGCAAGCAGCGCTCTCCTTGAAAAAGGCTGCTTGGTCATTCAGGATGCTGCCGAACAAGACTGTCATCTCCAGGGTCAGTCTTGACGACCAATGGCCTGAACTACCTGCATGCAGGGTTGGGTCTATGGCCTCCAGTGCTCCATAACACCTGCCGTTTTGTCCCTCGCCTGTCGCTGCAGGGCTTTGGAAAAGTGGGTGAATCTCTCAAGCCTGCGCAGCGGAATTTTTAGATGAGGCCCAGTGTGTGCAGAACTGGCCCCACCCTTTACTCCTGAGGTTCATCTGCCAGGGCCTAGCAAGCTTGGACAGTGACAGCGAGGTCCTCAGGATGTAGGTCTGGTTAGAGTATCCTTCTCTTAGATGGATGGCCTGACAGGGCTAAGTGAGCTCCATCTGTCCAGGTTTGGAGTTAGAGTTGTCCTTCCCCTACAATGGTTGCCGTGTGGCTGACGAGCCCATCCTGCCTGAGGACACACTTTGTCTGACCCTTCAGTTGAGACCTGACCAGCATGGGAGACCCTGCCGGAGGCATAAACCACCACCAGCATAGCTCACAACCTCATAAGGGCACACAAGCTTCTCCTCCACGACAAAGGGGTGTCCACGGAGAAGACGATTCAATTACAACTACACAAAAGTCCCAAAGGGAGATTGCCAAGGTAAGTCTATGTCATGACCTACTTTTCTTTTATACTTCCAGGAAGAATTCTTTGGCCCTGTTATAAAATAAATTTAGAGCTAGGGAAAGGAATTAGGATGAGAGCGATGGAAACTGAGCTCCTAGGTGACTTACAGGCTTAGCCAGAGATGTCAGACAGTTCTGTACATTCCCTGCAGACCAGTTAAGGTGTGACAGAGAGTGGAAGTGAAAGGGGAAGCTCCATCTTTATGTAGTTTTTGCCTTTAGCCTTTTTCACTAATGCATCTGAAATAAGGAACAAAATTAATGCTAGATTTTTTCATATTGACAATTACCAAAATGCAATTGGATTGAACATCTGTATTCCTGTTCTGCACCACACTTACCAATAATAAAACCTTTGCACACTAATGTGTTCTGTTAGCCATCTTTTTTGATCACCTATGTAATTTTTTTTCCCTCAGGGGAGGACAGCCATGTGTTTAGTTGCTGAGAATGAGCTCACTTTTCTGGTGGGGTCCCATTCTCTCAGCTAGTTCCAGTTCCAGATCACGCAAGTGAATAGATATAAAATAAGGATGAAAATCCACTGAGAGAGAGCACATTCTTATCCCTCATTTCTAGGTCCTATTCACTTTCAGAGTATAGATATTCTATAATCTGTCAGTAAAATACAGAGGTGCAGCACATGGGAAGAGAGGTGTCCTGGGCGGGGGGCTGGGCTTGGAGCATGCATTAGTGTTTCTCTGCCCATTGCTAAATTCAAAGCACCTGCTAATACTCATTCTTGGTCATAGACTTTCTCTGTACAGCACGCAATAGCAACAGCTTACAGCAAAATGTTTAGGCATGCTGAAGAAAATACAGTAAAGCTTTCAGAGCTTAAAGAAACAGTCATTTCCCAGTTTACCGCACCGATCACTTTATGAGATATATATCTTCTCCTCCACATCCTGCCCTCTTGTATCTGTCATGTTCCTCCTCCTTTGTCTCAGGCATAAGCAGATATTGTACTAATAGCCTCATCTTCCTTCACAGAAAACAAAAAACAACAAAACTGAATGAAGGTGTGTCATTCACATATCAACTCTTTTCTCTGGAAACGCCAGCTCCCTACGTGCTGTAGCAAGGTGCATTTAGCAGGTGGAATTCAGGTGTTAACTAACAACTATTTCCTGTCCTTTAGGAACAAGAAGAAGGCCACACAGGTTCTATCCAGCCCAGTACGATTGCAGCACGATTACAAGAATAGATACATATGACACCTTTTATTCCTCCCGTTACTAAGTGGGGACTTTCTAAGTTGGATGCAGTTCCTATACACTTATTAATCTTTGACATTGTTCTCTTGTGGGGAACAAAATATGGAAAATCATTCATGCAAGTGTTTTTATTTGGTTGATATATTTGTAAAATGAAATTCAAAGGTTAGGAGAATGATATACGCCTCAAAGTATAATCATACCAAAAAAAAAAAAAAAGACAAGAAGAGTTACTCATTTTTGTTGCTGCTCTAGCAAGGAGGATGGCTCACATTTATTACAAACATGAATTATAATAAATACATTTTAAAACCTGTAGAAAGTATCTCCACTGCATGCTGTAACAAGCATAATAAACCTGCCCAATTTTGGCTTCGTGTTTCTGTGGGAGAGGTGTTAATGACCTATTGGTATTGAAGCTGATTACAGGTCTCATTAAACAAATGGGTGGAGTAAGCATTAAAATACCCTGAGTAGTAAAAACAGCTGTGTATGCAGGAGCCAAAACTCATTGCCATCTGACAAGACCATGTTGTCTAATGAAAAGCATGAAACTGAAAAATGGGTGTTCCCATTGTGTAATTGATGGTGTAGGCAGCCACAGAGAGCCCTTGCAGAGGAGCACACACGTGAGAACTGTCTCTTGAAATAGAACAGAGAAACCCAAGGTTGTTCAAATGCAAAGTACTGCCAATACTAATCATACATAATGAGATATATGTGTTCCCTCAAAAAATCATCAAGGGTAAAAAAACAGTGATTTTCTCATGCAAAGGAAATCACTCTTGAATATCTTGGATTTCAGATGTGAGTCAATGAAATAGCAAACGAAAAACAGTATCTGTAGTGCGGCTTCTTCTGTCCTTTCTGTGTTTGTTTTGGGTTTTTTTGTGTGTGGTTTTTTTGGTTGTTGTTGTTGTTTGCTTGTTTGTTTTTTTGTTTGCTTTGCTTACACTTCTGCAGGATACTTCAGATATACAGTATTTACTCCTCCTACATTTAGTCTTCTAATAATATTTCAGTTACTTCATACATAAAATGAAAACAATAGAAAATTTCTTGGAATTTTGGAAAGAATCAGAATAACTATTGAAGAAAAGTGCTTTATGAGTATAAGGTATTAATTATCACCAGTCCACCTGCCTACTTTCACAATGAGCACTGTCTGACAGAAAAAAAAAATCAAAAGTCTCCTAAATTAATCAAAAAAGTTAAGAAATAATTAAACTAGCAACAAAATCCTTAAGGTTAGTTGCAGCAGATAATTAAGAATCACAAAACTTTTTTAAGAGCATTTACTTGTAGCATATACATTTATGGCAGGAATGGAAATCAAAATAGTCTTATTTCAGTGAAAATGGAGTAACAGAAAATACCAGAATTCTACATTTCATATGTCTTCCCAGATTTGGCAGATGAAGATTACAATGTTTGGAATATAGCAACATCTTCTGATGGAATTTATGCAGCTGCTCCCTCCATGGGACTTCTGAACACTGTTGTATTGTCCAGGGTATACCAGTAGATGTTTACTAGAACTGGTTTATGTACATGCTCATAAGTACTGCCATGTGTATGTATGTACCTTATAACACACAAAAATGGATTTAAAATTATACTCAGTTCTTTTATGACATTAAATCTGCATTGCTCTGCGATAGCAGAAATTAATTAGTTCTAAGTGTAGTTGTGGGAGGTATATAGGAGGCTTTACCAGTATTACTGTTTTACAGAGGGGCAAAACTGAGACAAGGTGGCTGGCAAAAGTGAGTGTGAATTGGTAGCACATCCAGCATGATGGTCTCTCTGAATGTTTCCAGTTAACTCACCAGTGCTGCTCCTGCAAGTTTAAGTCTTCTGTGGCATGTGCTGTACCTTGTGACACTTTGACATTAAAGGCCACCTGAATGACACCTGGCTCACAGCTGGTGATTTGTGTTGTCCATGCACTTAACACCCTAACAGGGCAAAGCCAAGACAAAGGTGACCACAGAGGCAGGAAGGAAGTCTCTGCCCTCATGCAGAGGGTTTAGCCACTGCTGCACAGATCCTGCAACCTGATTACAGAACCCACTTAGAGGGTTTTGTTACTGACTCCATTCTAATGACTAAGCTTGCCTTTAGAGCTATGCTCAGGCTTGTTACACTTTAGACAGAACCACAGAAAGAATGCAGGCAGAATTCCTCCTCAATGTCTCCTGAAAAGGTTTAGAAAGATAAATAGCTTAAACTTCTTCAAGAGACCATATTTTACATTAGTCACAGTGTCCAGGCTGTGTTCTCTGCACCATTTTCCCTGCATCAGGATGCCAAAAAAGAAGTTTGTTTCAGTGTTGCAAGTTGAGCATCCACCCAGGGACTCGATTTTTAGTCCACAAATAAGACCATGCTTCTCCAGCTGTTGCCGAACAGTAGCTCCCAGTGGTTCTGTGAGGACTGGCAGCACTGAAGCATGGTTTCGTACAAAATTCTGACTTGCTGACTACCAACTTTGAGAGGTGGGACAGACACCTCAATAAGGATTATGATGAGTTTACTATATATAATACTAGTCTTGAACCTCAGCCTTTTCCTCAAGCATGGCTATTGATGAGAAGTTCTCATACTTTTAATCTTCTCTACTCATTTATTGTCATAGTTGTAAGAAACTAATTGCCCTTCAGATCTTTACCCTCCAAACTGTATCACTAACTTTATCTTCCTCCTAGACGGGGGGAGACACACACTGAACATGATTACATGGACTATGTAAGACTATTTCTCTAGGTGAAGAAATAAAAATACTGACAAATACCTTATTGTTTTCTCTAGTCTTACTAGAGGAGAGTCCAATACTTGATAAGCCTTCTGAAGAAACTTTTGGTCTGTTGTTCTGAGAACAAAAAAGTAAGGTGGAAGGGTCAGGTTGGTGAGAAGGGCTGTGTACTTCCCTTTGGAGAAATGCCACTGAATGGTCAGTGCATACTTTGATAAAGGCAGTAAGTTCAGCTCATACACAGCCAGATTTGATTATCCAGTTTAAAGCAAACACATGCAAAAGCAGTGAATCAAATCCAACAAGTCAAAATAAATTAGAGTACATGTTGTCTATTGATAACAAACAATTGCATACATGAATGAGTTTTTTCCTGTGATAATCTCTTATGGGAACTTCTTTCACTGGGTGCATGCACGTCAGACCTGTGAGAATTCTACTAAAATGCAGTGACCTGCTATGCAAACACCAGACTGAAGAGATCTTTTGTTTACCAGATTCTGTTTCACGTGGTGCTCTAAGACATATTAGACTTTTGCGTAGATAGGAACCATTTGAAAATCTTTTCCTGTTTCTCAATGTATTGACACAGTAATGGTCCTGAAGAGATACTTGGGAGAGTGTAAACATGCAGACTGTCACACCTGGGAGATGTATTTTTCAGAGCAGAATCCTGTATAATGGATGTATGAACAACCAGTAACGCTGTGGCTCTGCCTTTCCATTAATGAACCAAATGTCACCTCTTTTGCCCATTATTTAGACATTAAAAACCACTTGACTGTATTGTACACAATGACTTTCTAAAATTTACATAGGGCAAAATTAAAGGCATGAGTGCAGATATATTAAAAATTATCTATTATACTGTAGTTAGCATGTTTCTTAATATTGTGTGCTTTTTATACACTGCTGGGGACTGAAGATCCAGGGTGGTGTGATGCAGCTTGGTGAGAGCTGTGTTTGTAGCAGTGAATATCCAGCCACATCTGTAGCATGTCTGACTAGCAGTTATTCAGGGTCTCTGACAGTAAAAAGGACCGTCAGACAATTTGGCATTTCTAGAAAAAAAAACCAGACAAACAAGGTCAGAGAAGATTTAACTCATTTTTTACCAGAAGGAAATAGAAGTGACTCTCTCTAAGATGCTTGGATTATGTGAGCTTCTTTTTATTTATTTATTTATTTTTTTAACTCAAGAGACTCCCATTTTTTTTAAATTTTTTATTCTTTAAGTTCTTCTTCAGATCGTTAAATACTGTCTGAACAACACATCTTTGTAGATCTATTTTAAAATAGGATCTGAAGTAGCTTTCCTATTGTATTTCATTCTTGAAGGCTCTATTTGTTTTATTAGTTTCATTAAGTATTTAGGGTTATGGGCCCATTCCCTAGTTAAATGCAGTGGGGCAAATTCTGACTTCTAAAAATATACAGGTTGCTTGAAATGCTCAAAGCTGTTTCGAACTATTTTTCTACATGACTTCCTTCAATTTTAATAAAATTTGTAGAACTACATTCCTCAGCTGGCTTTGCAAGTCTTGGTTATTGTCTACAATAGGATTCCTGCTTATGTTTGTGCTAGCAAAGCTTTAGTGCTATAAACTGAAGTTTAATAAGGGATTGTCTGTTTCATATATCTCAGTTGAGAACTAAACATGGTCAATCTATAAAATAATTTCCATTTCAACTTTCTTGAAACAAAATAGTTTTTTCTTCTAAAGAAATTCTAAGTTATTATTAAAAAGAAAAACATTGCACAATAACAACAGTATACTTTAAAAATTTCACAATCAAAAGAAAATGTTAAACATTATGAAAATGAAATATTGTTCAAAGACTCAAAATACAGAGTTTGAAAATAAATGTTGAAATTCAGAAGTCTAACACAAAACAGAATTTCCAGTTATCATAGGTCTCATTAAACACTTTTGATTACTAGATGCCCAATGCCATCAACTCTCAACACTGTGGCCTCTGGAATAAGTTATTTGCAATTTCTTGACACTTTATGGGCAGACTTTTTACAGAAAATAGGATCTACATTCCAAACACTTAAAAGTGTAGACTCTCAGATGGTAGTGTGCTGTTATAGGCAAGACAAGGCAGTCAGCAGCGCAAATGACATGGGAAACAGCAGGACAAATGTTACTTGCTCCGTTCCCTGGATGCTGTTTCAAGTTTTTCTTCCCAGGGCCTCAGAAAATTCCCTCAGAAATCACAAGTCCAGAAGTGTAGGGCAGAGCCAAGTCACCAGCAGAGCACCACTGAGGCCTTGCAAAAGCTGAAAGGGAGAGGTGTTCTCAGGGCACTGAGGGATGCCTCCCTGCAGCCTGCTGACAGAGTGGTCCTCATGTGTAGGCAATAAAGGCATGGCTGGGGTTCACATCACACTGCCCAGAGGGGAGAGCTTCTCACAGGGCCTCTTTGCAGCAGGTCAGAAAAAGAAGTGAGATAGAACTTTTGATCCTGATACTGCCTAGACAACTGTCCTGGTCATAACTGAGAGACTTAATCCAGCATTATGAAAGTATCATCTTTGAAAAGTACTTTTTGAACTACTGAGTATGAAGACATATATAAGGTAGTATTAAGTTGTTATTACTATCCCTGTGTATATACAATACCTATGTTTTCAAGTGTCACTGAAGTGACTTCATTAAGACAAAAAATCAATCTCATATAGGATGAGAATTTAAAGCCCCTTAGGCAAGGGAATGAATGGGAACTGATTTCCTACATACTATACTCTGTTAAAATAAATTGAAGGCAGTTTGCCAGCTGCAGCCCTAGCATCTTCACCACAGTTTAGTCTGCCAGGTTTGTCTCATGAATACCCCTAACATGGAGTTTTGCAGGTAAGACTGGCAAATAAATGCTTGCATTTGTATCATGAAACAGCTCAACTCTTGACAGATCACAGACACAGAATTAGCAATTAGCATCAGTTTTGCAACAAGTTAATAGTACATTTATAGTCTAATAAATTTAATAATAATGATCACATAAGAGATATAATGTTATATAATAAATATTCTCTATTATAGAAGAATAGTTTGAAGATTAATGAGCCACTTTCCTCCGATTGTTAATAGGAGCCTCATGTCATTCTTTATCTGTATATATACCATCCTAAAGAACATGATGGGAGTTCAGAAGTTTTACACCAAAGATCAAACCCCTGTTACTTTTCTCATTGGTTTCATTTATTTACAGTGAACTTAAATTCAGGGTTTTTTAAAAGGAGATGAGAAATATTTAAGCAATTAGAAAATATTCTATGAGTTACTTTTGAATTTGGCTCTTTTATGTCCTCTGTAATGCTTATCTATTTCCTTCATTATGTATAATATTTTTATTACTGTCTCCTATGGTTCACTTGTCTCTTCTCTGATGATTTTTTTTTTCCATGCAATTCAGGCAAGCAGTCTCACCAAAGGAATCAACTGGTTAAGTTGGTTGTATGCCCTGTTGGATACAAATCAGCACAAGTAAGGAGTGGGCAAACATCTCAGCAGGGTGTGAGGAGCCCTGTCTGTTCCTCCATTCAAACGCTGCCTTGGCAGCTATGAGGAAGTTCTCTATTTTTCCTAAATTGAATAAAAAGAGGGGGAAAAAAGCACCAAACAAAAAGATCAAATCTGAGCAGGATCTTTGAGTTATTTTATGTGATTTCCATTGAAAAGGCAAGCATACTTACTGATGGTATGTTCAGTCTACAGCATGCAGGACTGCCAACTGTCTACAAATAGATATGCACATCCTGGTTGATGCAAGTCCTAGTACAACTAGTGAAAGGGAAGCCTTACAAAACCAACACAAGGGTCTGATATATCTTTTCTAGCATCATAGCTGGATTCATAAGCTCTATGCACACCTGGGAGCATCACTGCAGCTGCAAAACTCAGTTATGCCATTACGACTTGATAAAAGCTTTGAAGTCAGGCATTAGAAAAGAAGCTTCTTAGCTTGTCAGCAAGGAAAGAATTATAAATCATTAAGAACTGTAGAATAAGCACGTTTCCCCTCTTTTTCCTTATAGTAGAACAATTAATGAAGTAATTAGCAGTAGAGGCATTTCAATCACCATAACTAAACTTCGAAGTTAATTCTGTGAGTAAAGTTACCCATAGGTTTCATTTTAGTCTGTTTGCAGACTCAGGAAGACTCAGTGGTCTGAACTAAATTTGTTTTTTTCAGTCGGCATTTTAATTAAAAAAAACAAACTCATATTTTTATTAATTGGGATTTTTTTTTAATCCTCAATTATATTCACAACTATACAGTAACAGTTGATTAAACATTTTTCTGTAGAATAGAAATCAAAATACATATTCTTTTGTCATCAAGAATAAAAGAAGAGATGTAAATGTATAAAAGTGGATAAGTGGAGTATTTTCTACTCTAGTTTGAGGCCTACAGTATTTATTTGTTATACATAGTCTGGCCAGGAACACTGAACAGATTGCCTTACAAATTCACAGGATAGTCTTGTAAAGTTTAGCATAATTTTATTTATCAAGAAAGCCATAAGCTCTGGATAGGAGAATAAGTTTTATCCAATTGTGTTCCTATAAATTACTGAACATATGTTTAGTATGTTTTATCCATAGCCCTACTTCATTTATGATGATGAATAGAAGTATAAATTAAATATTTGCTTTTTATTCATTACTATTTTAAGTTAATTACATAGTAAGTTTAAAAGCAATCAGAAGCATAAATACATGGGAAAGCAAACCTATCATTAGTCTTAAAAAAATCAGTGTTTTAAATTTTTATACAACAGTTAAAATAATCCACTGCAAGATAAAAAGATTGCTTTCCTGGTGAATGAATGCTCCAACTAAATAAGCCCTTGTAAATACCTCATTGCTCATTCATCCTTCCAGAGCCAGATGAACAGACCTCTGTCTGAACACGATACTTTATAAAGTAGACCATACAGTCTACAAATGAAAAGATCTTCCTTGTTACCAGCAAGACTTTTAAAATTATGATTTATGGGTTTTAAGTAAGAAAATTATAGAATAGAATCATAGAATGGCCTGTATTGGAATTGACCTTAAAGATCATCTAGTTCCAACCCCACTGCCGTGGGGAGGGACAAAAAATGAGGAAGGCTTCATAAATTTGTGTGTTGTGTTAGATTAGGTTCAAAATGTCTATCCTTTTTTCATGTTACAAATTATACCTCTGGTTTAAATTCCCTGAAATTACTAGTGATAGTGGAAACCAGGGCAGAGAGAGAATTTTGGAAAGAAGATGCATAACATTTTCTGAAGTTAAAAGTGACTCATTTTATTTAAGGGTGAACCAATGATGCAAGTCATTTATCAACCAACAATCACACTGGATGTTGAGACTTTGACATCAGAGTAGGTAAAACTCTTTTTCACAAATGCTTTCTCTGAAGTAGGAAATTGTAGTCTAGATGTCTGCACAGGTGTGTGCATGTGTAGCTGAGGCACACTTTGAATTATACAGGTTTGTTAGCTCGTGAAAATCAGTGAAAAAGTGCTGGCTCTGCCAAAGTGTACTGTATTATAGCTAATGGGATTTGTTACTAACTTTATGGCTTCTGGGTTTCCACTCAAATACCAGGCTGATGTCTATTATTCCTCAGAAAAACCTGGTGGTATGTGAAAGAACTGTACATGATGGCATACTATTTGAGCTCTCTGAACACATTCATTTAGGAATAAGCTTTTTCTATCAGAAACATAACATGTCCTTAAAAAGTCAGAGAAAGAAAACAACATGAATATAAATCTTAGGCTTAATAGGAAATACCAAACTATGACTGAAATCAACCTGTGATTTTCTCAGAGACATAAAATCAGAACGTGTTCCCTTTAGGGATCCTTTAAAAGCCTTGTTAGATACTGTAGAAATTTGTCTGCAACGACATGAGTCTTGCTCTCTGGCCTGGTGTCCTCTTAGTCCATTACCAAGGCTTTGCCCCTCCCTCCCATGTGGTCTCTGAGAGCCCCAGAGAAATACACACTGTGGTCTCTCAGAAGAGAGGGAGACCAGAGAACGCTTTTTTTTGAAAACAGGGGTTTTTATAGACCTTGGAGGGAGTTCAAATCCTCCAATGAGGGGTAAAGGGGGGGGGGGGGGGGCGTGTCTGGCTTTGGACCAATGGGGATGAGGGAATTTACATTCAGGAGGGAAAGGGATTCAGGTAACAAGGTGTACCCTGCCCCTCAGCTCACAGAGGGGGGTTCTGGGAAGAAGACACATGGGGGATTTCTGGGAAGGCACACATGGGGAATTCTGGGATGGGAGCACATGGAGAAGACAAAACCATTTCAAACAACATAAACACATCAGTGATCAAAACATTATCAGTGGCATTCTGAATTCATTCCCACAAGAATGCATATGATGTGAACTTGGAAGTTGGAAGAGTCCAACATCTAGCTTACAAAAGCCGAAAATCTTTTTCTCCTCCACCTCTGATTCATCTGATCCTGCCCTTCATATTTTGCAGAATGCCTTGAGAGCAGGATTCCAACACATGGATGAAGCTGCTCTCTGAGAAGTCTCTCCTGAGTTCAGGTACAGGCAAGACTGCAGAAAGAAAGAGCTATAGACAGCAGAGCAGCTGATAAAAAGAGCAAAGCAACATTTTAAATACACAAAGAAGATGCTGTAACTTATCAGATTGCTAAGGAAAATGAGAAAATGAATACAAACCTGATCTCATGTTGCAACATATTTTCAGAAGTAACAGGTGACAGCAGGTGTTATCTCCTCTTGACGCCTTGTAGCTAGAGACATTCCCTTGAGTAGGTAAGGTGGACTTTAGCATTTGATGAGAAATGCTTTGAACAAGAGCAGCATGGCTGAGAAAACTCATGTAACAATATATAGGAAAGGCAAAATGAAGGACAACATTTCTGCTTCAGAGTACTTTCAGATTTTGCTTGCACATACATTTTCCTTGCATTCTAGTATGGGAGATCTTAATATTTCCCTTTTCTGTCTGTAGAGCATGTGGCTAATGTGGTGACTTTGTTTATTGTATTTTACTGTTTATATAGGTGAGACAGACACAGTTATAGGCATGAAACCTGGTTTTGGTGTGGAAGACTAGAATAAGTGAATGCTTTACAGACAGGTGTTTTTCAATATCATCAAAGTGGACAGGAAACCATTCATAAACGAGGCTTTGGGAGCAATGAAAGCAAACAGAAAAAGATAAAAATTTAAAATATACTGACCTACATTTTCTTTCTGAGCTCGAGTCACTGTTTTCTTCAAAACAGTGGTGTGTTGGACACTGTAAGTGTTACAGGAAGTATACTGAAAATGAATAACACTGTGTGGAACCACAATGCCCAGCAGATATGTGAAATGTACTGTGAAAACTGGCAGGTACTTGACAACCTTTATTTGTCTGCATGATGGTTAGAGGCAATCAGTTTGATCTGACTTTGCAAAACAGACATATATCCACTGAGCATTAACAGAGATAGTGGATAGCTCTTAAAACCAGCCTTTGCATCCTCATGGGATAGCTGCATTCTTCATGGTTAGCAATAACAACTGTCTAGTGTTTGCTGTGAGAACTCATGCCAGTGAGTTCAGAGGATTCTTCTAATTGACTTCAAATAGAATAATCAGAGAGAAGGCTTTCGGTAAACACCACAGCAGTACTTTTTAATTCTACACTAACAGCATATCTCTAACCTCACATGAGGTATTTAGAGGGGCCAAGTTAATTCATTATTTGCCAAAAATGACAGAGATAGGTGCAATTAAGCAGTGCTGCCAACATGGCACCATCCTGTTCTTTTCTCATTACCGCAACGAGAAATGTGAGGATTGTTAGTTTTGTATTTGAATGTTATATAGTCCAAAAGGCCATGCTTAATGTGAAAAATTATTGTTACTGGCTCCAAATATTAGAGACAACTTTATTAAAGCAAAATGATACTACATCACTGAGTTTTGAGACAATACATATTTCTGTAAACATTTACATATAGATGCAGTGAGTTTGATTTTCCCATAGTTCAACATGGCTAAAAGTATGAAACTATTATCTTCACTGTGGAAATTTGTTGTTGAGAATTTTTGCCTTAATTTGCCTTCCCTACAAAAATACAGACATGTAAATTTTATAATAGCAAGTATTCATGCCCTAAGGAGAAAATGAAAGCATTTCAGAGATCAAGGTAAGACAGAACGTGGGAAAGAATTAGATATGGGACCTTTTACTAAGCTTCTTTGATTCCAGTTCTACTATGAAATTAGTCATGTTGATGTATGGCACAAGGAAAGGCAAATAATCTTTCCTTTTCTATTTCTTCATTTGTCACTTAGTACTAAGAAATCACAGATCAGTACTGGGAGTATACAATACAAACACCTTTAACAAGCTGTCTTTCACAGAGTTCAACAGATTAGCTCGGTTGGTTAGAGCATGGTGTTGATAACACAAGTTGTGGGTTTGATTGCTGTATGGGCCATTCACTTAAGGTTTGTACTTGAAGATCCTTGTTGGTCCTTCCAAAGTCAGAATATTTTCTGATTCTTTGAACTTAGAAATGCATGCAGCAAAACCCATGTTGTGCCAAAAGAAGTCTATGAGTTTGTAACAGTTTTTACCCAAGGTATAACATTATTTATCTGCTGTCTAATGGTACTCAGCAAGCTACAGTGCACTCTCCTGTCATTTGAGACACTACCTACAAAAGCAGATATAGTGGGAAATATTTATTTGATTTTATTCTGGCACACAATATTTCCTAGTCTAAATATGTTTTGAAACTGTTTTATTTATCTCTCATTTATGAAAACAAAACACTTTCTCTAAACATGTTTTACTGTCTGTGCAGCCAAAATGTTCAGATTCCTTGAGATGCACATTCTTTAACTAATCACCAGAATTGTAAATCAATAATCAGATTATCAGCTTCTTACAGAAATCAAGGGATTTGCTCTTCCTAACTGACAGCAGTCATGTTGCTCATAATTAGGATTAGTTCTTTTGGGAGACTGAAGATTACAATGATATGTACACTATGGTGTTTTCTTCTCCTTAGGTTTCTCTTCCAACTCTTTTTTCTCAACTTGGACAGTACTATATGACTTAGGTTTCTGCTCCCCACATCACCAGAAAAACAAAGTGAGCATGATGCTTGCTTTTTAAAAAGATAGAATTTGGCATTTTTGAAAGAAGGTCCCAGCAGGATGGCCTCTCCTGCTGAAATATGTCAGTGGCCATCTCTCCTCATTATCCAAATGGCTTTTTTGATGAATGGCAGCAGTAGTCTTTCTTTGTTATAGCTAGTTAGCTGAATGCTCATCACTATTGTTTTAGCATAATTATCTGCAGGGTTAGGTGGAGGCCAGACTGTTTCCCGTTATGGATACAATACTGGAGTTGATTTTTGTTCACAACTGCTATCACCAAGGCATGAAAACAGATTGCAAATACTGAAAAAAACAATGCATCACTTAGTCATGCAGAATGTACAAGAACACTTTTTTATTTCTCTCTTCTTTTAGGAGGTATCACTTTAAAAATTCTTTGAAGTGTGTAAACTTATAGTCATGTCAAATCAAATGCTATTAATCTGTTGAACAGGAAGGAATTAATATTTTTTCAGGAATGTCTGTATCTCGTTGACAAGTTAAAACTAAACATTATCTCCTGCTATAATTGCGTGTCCAAGAGGGGGAGAGAAAAGGAAAGAGAGGGGTACTGTTCATTAGTTAAGAAACGTGAAGTGATTGTGTTGCTTGAAGATATAAGAACAGAAAGGTTTTGCTAGTTTGAGGCTTTACAGCAAATAAAGGGTGGGGGCAGGTGGAGAAATCTCTGTGCTAATCTCTTGATAAGATAATGTTACATGTCCCCTTACTGTAAAGCCTCAGTCCACTACCTCGGACTGCATGGCTGTTATGTAAGCTGTTATTTGGATTATGAAACTGAGATGTGATTACAATTCACTCATGGGGAAATAAGCCTCACAAGGTCTGTTCAAATTTTCAGAGAAGGCATCTACCTGTTTGTGCTCTGGTATCCCGCTATGTTGGCTATGTAGACTTGCCAAATCATCTGCACAGGGGAGAGGTCCCAGGCACTGCATCCCCATGGGGATGAGGGAGAAAGGGGAGGAAAAGAGGATGTCCAGTGTTGGACCTAGTCATGTATGATACGTGGCGAGGTCTATTTTTGTTCAGTTGGGATTTTTTAGCACAAGAATTTGAGATTTCTGAGTCCTTGATTTGAACTTACATGTTGTGAGATCTCTCTGCTGTCCTAACAAGTGCTGCAGTTTCCTTCACATGAGCAAGAGGAAACATTGCTTTCAGAATTCAGAGATATAACCTGAACAGATGCAGTATTCATATCCTTTCTGCTTCTACTTCCCTTTCCTACAGGCTGGCCAGTCTAAGGTTTTGGAATGACTGTATCCAAGTGAGGTGTGTTGTTATGTACCTTTGTTATTTTTTGTTTCATTGAATGAGAGAGACAAAATGCACATGGCCTTAAGTAGTGTTGTGAAGTACAGTTCACTTGTAAGCTGGAGAATGAATACAAAATCTGAGCAGAGCAGGTGTCCCCACTGTAGAAAGCCTCCATGAAGTAGGGGCTGAGGAGGGCTGAGAGGTCTGTATGGTGCTGCCAGTGGAAAGTATTAACCAATGAATTGTAAGTGTGCTTCAGGTTAAGAAATTTGTCCCAGCAATTTGCAGGACAGCTCCCACCCACTTAAAATGCCTTTTTTTTTTTTTGTGGTTTTTTTTTTTTTTTTTGTTACATGATTTAAATAAATATTTTTAGTTTCGGTAGGAAGCTATGCATTATTCAAAAGACAGTTATGATGCAATTTATTCAATAGCAAGAAAGCACTTTAAATTGATTTTGCAACTGATAGCAGCAAAGAGGAAAAAAAGGTGGGTGGGACTACAAACTCATAAAATATTTACATAAATAATTGTTTATTTCATATCTTGATAGACTTATGTGATATAAGGAGGGGAGGCGAGGCGAGGGGA
>VXAU01001321.1:142063-179943 GCA_013399695.1 Formicarius rufipectus | reverse complement strand
AGAAAGAAAGAAAGAAAGAAAGAAAGAAAGAAAGAAAGAAAGAAAGAAAGAAAAGAAAGAAAAGAAAGATGCTGTGCAATAAGAATTTAGTTCTGTCATACTCTATGCTTTTTTCCCCAGCCATTTGTATTAGAAACAGTTTTTGTGTGCCACCTAAGTGAACCTGGCTCTAATCTGCAACTGATTTACTGCCCTTGCCTTCAGGGCCATCATCATAGCAGAACTAGCGGACATACCAGCTTTACCATACTGTACAGGAAGTTTTTTCACAAAAATCAGGCTTGCCAAACGCTGAGGTTGTCAGTCAAACAGTCACTGACTGAGTAAAAGCTGAGTAATTCCTGAGGTCAGGCCCACTATTTAATATCAGATTACAAGCTTCTCTTATTTAATAAAAATTTAAAAGATGGCCTCAAGTTTAGAAAGCCATTGTGCCCATGCCTGTCTTTAAGCATGTGTGAAGTCCTGCTGATTTGAATGTGAATACTTCCTGCAGCAGAAGGCAATGAGAAGTCTGGGAAAAGTATATGTAAGATCAGATGTCCTCTTCTCTGGTGTTGATCTCCTTGTGAGGTCCAAGTACAGTAGAGGTTTTTTTCCCAAAGATCTAGAGTTCATTTTCCTACCACAGAAAAACATACTTAACAGAAAACAGAGTACTGATTCAAAGGTTAGTGTTGCTTGTCACAGTTATTTGGATGGACAGACATTTTTCTGGATGGACTCCTGACATGAATTTGTGTATAAACATTCTGAGTTCATACAGGAGCCTCAGGCTCTGTGTGTAACAGCTGAGGCACGAGGTTTGGATCTGAAAACCTGATCGTTGCTNAAAAAAAAAAAGAAAAAAAAAAGAGCGGCACAGGATAGAATAAAAAATAAAGTAGCTATTTAGGCAAAAAAAATATTTAGGCAAAAGTAATTTTAATGTTTAATAAAATGGATATGCAATAAAAATTCCGGCTAACATTCGTATGCTTTTTATGTCTTGCTCTGATTTTAATGACATAAAATTCCCACAAGGAACACAAATAGGAAACTGAGGGAGAAAATAAACAATGATCTACTTATTTTGAGGTTTTGTGCTATTGCTGTCACTATGGTGTCAGAAAACCTGCTATGTAAAACAGGCTTGTTTTGTAATCACTGATTTTCTATGATACTTCATAACTACCAAAAGGGAATTTTAAAAGAACTTTCATAAAAGTTGGAGGATTAGAAATAATCTGTTTTCATTTAGAAATAAAGGAAAGTGATATTCATATTTATAAGGGATTACAGTTGAATGCTGCAAGAGTTTATTGATGTGTTTATTCCCTTCAATTTCTTAATTTATAGTGTATGAGAGGCAAACTGCCATAAAGGTCCTTTAATAGTCATTCTTAGTTTGGGTGCATTATTACAGACATGTAGATGTGTTAAAATAACTGAATGTTAAATAACTTTTAAAAAACCTGTTTTCCTGGTATATACATTATGTCTAAAGTTTTCTAGTCTTATGATTATCTATACAAATTTCAAGACATTTTTAGAAATTAAATTCATATTTTCTTCAATGTGGCCATGATTTTACTCTTAAAACTGTTCATTCCAACACCTTGTATGTCTATGTAGGAAATTACAGTTGTATGCTTCGCCTTTGAAAGAAAAGGAAGATGAGATCAGGTTTGTGTTGTGTAGCATTTGGTTGTGTATCTTTATATAAAATGATACTGTACTATTTTTAATGCAATATCTCAGACACGAAGTGGTTTGGTCTCTTTCTTTCCTCCCTAGAACTGAATTTGATACCTGGCTTTCTCCCAAAACTAAGAACTCATCCTAGTGTGGGAACTCAACCTGCTAAATTTAGGAGGGAGTGGATAATTGTTGTTGTAGGTGTTCACATACCAGGGCATTTACATTTACTCCTGTTTGTTTCCAGCAAATCTTACCTTTCCAAATCTGGCAAGTCCCTCTGTTCAGCCCACATCTCCATTGTTTACAGACTAATTATGGAATTCAGCATTTACACATTGAGCACTACAGTGGTGTTGTCTCAGGATCATCTCCTTCAATGAGAATTGCTGTTCTTTGCCTGGGATATAATTTACTGTAGAAATCCCAGTTGTTTCACTTCATCTGGAAGTGAAGAAAGTGTAACAACACATAGACCAGGTACTAAAACTGCTGTCAGTGCCCGTGTGTGAAGAAATGGTAGCTGAAAAAATATTCTCTCCTAAGATTGCTAGCATTTAAAGAATATCAGGGAGTCCAATGATTGGGAAAAACAAATCATTTTTTTCTGAAGCTCCTGGTTGATGTGAATCAAGCTTAATTGTGTACATGATCTCAGTGATAAAGAGATCTAACAGTTAAATAACATACTTCTTACAATAGCATTTTTGATCAGTTTTAAACTGTACACAATGGGAATTTGGGAATATTTTCATCAACCTCCAAGTGATAATTTCCTGGGCGTTATTTTTTAGAAGATCTCATATTTAAAATGCTTACTTCTTGTTTGTAAAGGCTGTTTTTATTTTCTTTAAATCTTCTATCTGTCTTAAATCTTCCTTCAATGTAGTGCAAATGAAACCTCAGAAAAGATCACAAAACATGACCCCAGTATGTGCAGATCCCTTGTACAACCACATATAGACAAGTTTTACCACCCACATAAATCCACAGAAGACAGAGAGATCCACATTCATGAACTTATTTTCATGACCACAGACCAAATTTCAATTTAACTGGCTTATTCAAATCACATCAGCAGGAAATGCAGACCAAAAATGCAAAGAATGAAGGCAGCCTTATCTAAAATCTCTTACACGTAGGTAGTCTGTTCACTTTCTGAAAGTCCTGGGAATCAGAACAAAAGCTAAAGAAAGAGACATTAAAATAGGGCCCCAAAGTTTGAAATTATAAATAACTTTGGACCTGTTAAAGCTTCCAGTATGTGATGGGTATGTGCACCTTAACACCATTTTTGTATAACCTATTTCTAGTAAATGGTAGAAGAACACTCCCAGGTAAAGTTTCCTTATAGAGTATATGGATTTTGAGTAATTTTTTTACAGAGGTTCTCTTTTCAGAATGATGTCACTGGTATTTGCTTAGAGCTGTGTATGAGAACTGATTCTCCAATGTCTATAGTTTGAAAGAGTGTTGCATAACATAGTAAAAAGTTATCCATTACTCTTAGTTTTGGTGGGATGAGACTAGCACATTCACATTTAAAAGAGAACCTCCTACACAACTATTTCTACTCAAGGCTTGTCATCTAATACATGTGATGTCATTTCATTGCTTTTGAAATCTATTACTAGTTTAATAATACCATGACAGACTAAAATTTCAGCAAAAATAACTCTCAATATTCACCAAATTTCAGCAGTTGTGTGCAAGTCTCCAAGAAACTTTGTAAGCAGGATAGCTTTACAAAAACTTTAAGCATATCCATGTTTTAAACAGCCAGTTTTAACCGTCTGACATTCCATTATAAGCAGTTAGTACAAAGAACTATTCAAAGGAAGAAGTGCACATGACAGAAAGAAAAAAAAAAAAAGTTGTATTCTTTTTCCTGAAAAATGAAATTAATATACCATGGCAATGAAATGGAAAACTCCAGAAAACTGAAATAGGCAAAAATCTTGTAGAAAATGTAAGATGGTCTTTGAAGTTTGAGTCATAATAAATATGCTTATATAACCAAGTAAGATTTTTTTATGAATTTAATTCTGTTACTTTCCAGTTCCACAAACTGCTATCCAGCATGAGGTCTTTACTGTGAACCCCTTCTCTCCTATATTAGTGAGGTGACTTGCTGGAAGGGGATACCGAACTCCTACAAATACTATAGAACAGGATTGCTTTGTTTCCTGGGGTTTCCTGTCCCCTCTTCTCCTGATCCTTTCTTTTCTGTTTTCGGGACACCAGCTTCTGTAAATGATCCCGTTTTTCTTCTGATACCTTTTTCTGAACCTCCCGTATATTTCTCTAGTTTTATTCCCATCACTGAACATTCTGCACAATTGATTTAACTTACTCACCTTTTCTCTGAGTCAGTCTCCAACACCATCCATGTACCTGAATATCCTCACTTTCTTTGCATAATATCTGATCTTTCTGACGATTGTCAACATCGGGAAGGCAGAACATTGAAGGCAGAGAAGAAATGAGGTCTCAGAAGAAGCACCAATATTTTCCTATTGGCTAGTTGCTGACAGGCTTCTCCACACTCATTTTAGTCCTCCATGTTTATGAAGACAATATTCTGAGAATTTTACTACCAAGAAGGTATTGATGGTGCATGAAGTGAGACTTTCAAGAAACGAAAAATTATGTACTTTTGAGTATATTCTTGAACAGATGTCAAAAGTGCTAAGTGACTGTCTATCACATGTGAAGCCACTGCTTCTTTCTCTGGAAATAAACAAGCATTAATAGTTCTTTAGCAAACAATCAATAGGGAAGCAACAACAACAACAACAAAATTGGCTTCCTTCTACCTGCATTCCACAGCTACCTCTCCTCAACTAAGTCTCAGATATTGCTTTACTGCCTAGGAGAAACTGGCAGCACTTTCTTGAATGTTACTGTGAGAAATAACTGGAATAGTTTTGGTAAAATTTCACATCACTGAAATATTCAGCATAAACAGTCAACATTGGATAAGGTTATAAACAACTGCAAATGTGGCTTCTTAATAGGAAGGCTCAAGCTCATAATTTATACAGTACAACAGTTTGACCACAATGTGCTGTTCTGTAGCATGAATCAGCTAACTTTTAAGACCTATTGGTTGAATGAGAAGATGGAGGAAGTCTCCTCTCATAAACCTGTACAGACTGTAGCCAGAATAGCAGTGTTTTTATCTTGAGAACCTCAGGTTTAGCAGAGTCTGTGTTGCAGACAATGACTTTCTGTGCTACTAGGTAGTTCAGGGTTTTCGGTGGGACAAAAACATGACTTAGAATTGGTTCTCTGTTTTTTTCTGATCTGAGTCTTAGGACAGGGTGATTAAGAGCTGCCTGTTTAATTCTTTAGTGCTGACACAGATGCAAACTATTTCTATCCATAAATAGTTTCCTTTTCACTTGTCCTAAATTTTAAGTTATCAGTTTAAAGATACTATAGGCATTCTGGGAACTCATCTCATTCTCTATTTTTGAANTGTGTTTAAACCACCTGCTTCAAAAATGTCTTTTTAAGAATTTGTTTTCTCCTTGTGGTCATGACTGGTATGAACATACATTTGAATGTGAGAATATTGTCAGTATATACAGGGTGCAGAGGGCTTGAAGCTATTCCTTTAATGTCCTCAACAAAAATCCACAGTGTTAAGTGATTCAGGACAGGTCTGATCAATAATTTGTCAGCACAACCTGATAGCCATTTTCTCCATTTCATGATTTCTCATAAGACACTGCAGAGAGAGATGTGCTTCATGCAATTTTATCTGAAGGATGAAATAATTTGTGTTGCACCAAAAGTGAAGGTAAAATAAAGAACAGGTTTGGATGTTGCTGTTATTTAGTTGCCTTTAATAGTAATCACTAGCTGAATTTGAGAGTATCCTGAATCCTATTTTTGAAGCTGTGGATAAACTACTAGGGGGAGTGTTCTTGATTTTCAGATGCTGTGTTGGAGTTCAGGAAGTACTGCATTTTTATTGCAAAGTTCTTCAATGATATTGTAAGCCTTCGGAGTGGTCACTGACATATGAAGACTCGGCACGAGGTTTAATATTAGACATAATTATATTCTTCTATAAAATATTAACTATTCACTATGAAAACAATTTTAAGAATTCTGTGTTCTACTGTATCTAACACGTCTACACATTTTAAAGGTTACCGACAATTTTGCCATTGACATGTTCAGCCTTAATTTAGGTTATGATTACAAGTATTATTAATTCTATTAGAAAACAAGAGCTTTGAAAGTTCAGCCATCCTGAACATTCATCATGCCAAGATAATGCCCTAACCTCCTTACTCTGCAAAAAAAGTAATGTACTCTTTTGACATATCTTGAATAATAGAAAGGCTTGGGTTGAGAGGGACTTTGAAGATCATCTATTTCAACTCTCCTGCCATGGGAATGGACACTGTCGATTAGACTAGGTTGCTAAAAGTCCGATCTAACCTGGTCTTGAACATCCAAATTCACTGTGATCAGATATGGATGTTCTTCAGAGTGGTACCTTTTTCTGTTTGGTTGTTTCTTTTTTTTGCTAGTGGGATGTTAGCCCTTGGGATAACTGGGGAGGTTTATCTTCGTGGGATATGAAATCCAGTCTCGGGTGGAGAAGGGGGAAAGGCATGTATGGGAGGAATTAGTCCAAGTGAGAGACTAAAAACCCAAGCTGTTTGTGAAAGTATTTCCAAAGGTTTTAGCAATATGAAGAAATGTCACTGGCCTGGAATGGATTACTTAGCAGAGTGAGGAAATACTTAGGAAGGACACATATGACAAACTACCTAATTTGCCTTTGATCTTGAAAGATACATCTGTCTTTTGATTTCTCCATCTATTGTCTGCAGCTCCCACTGGTTTTTTCAGGTCTGCTATTAGACATGTAAGATCCTAAGGGCCTGGAATGTGTTTGCCTGTGTGTTTCCCAAAGGCCATTCTGAGCACTACTCATAAATAATACATTTTTGCAGTCTGCACACTGTCGTCTGACCCAATGTAAGTTATCTTTTTTTCAGAAGAGAATCACTAAAGACATGTGCACATACGTGCTAAATTCTCTTCCCTAAGAAATATGAGAAGACCTCTTTTATGTGGGGTGGACTCCTAGTCACCTCAGCTGTCAGTAAATAGTTAGAATTCTGGCTGGATCACCAATCAACCACATCAGCATTCCAGAGCTCGGCCCACGTGCCTCTGCTTTGAAATTAGGCCTTTGCAACACTGGGCAGCAGCTGCTTTTCAAAAGTATGAACAAAATATAGTCAATGAGGAACAGAAACTATACAAACAATTTTAAAAATTAGTCTGAAAATCAAATGTGCACTGTGACTCGTGTGCTTTAGCCTAGCCAGGAGCATTGCAGAAAATCATACCAAGAGACAGTAAAAGACATAATCTAAATAATAAAAATAATAAAAAATAATTTTGCTAATATATATACAGATACTAATTAAAATATTATATGCAACTGAAAACAATATCTAAAACTGTGTTACACTTTTTTTCTGTCTATTTAAATGCAAATGTAAAAAACCTGATCTTCCAAAATGCTTATAATTATTCACATTAGAGATGAATTAGAGATTATGTGCTCTAGCTTCTTTTAAGTGAGAATCACTTGATCATCTTGAGTCATTTACATTGATTTAACTTTGGGTGACTCCAGATTCAGTCTGGAGCCCTGATCGACACTGAACATTGCACATGATTAGCTAAAATAAGGTAAATTGTCTAGCATGCAAATGAGACTTTTGAAACACATGGGTGCGCCCAAAAATTGGCACCCATGAGTCAGGAACATCCATATTTTTTCAAAATGATTCTAAGTGTTGGTTGTGGAAAGAGAGAAGAACACTCAAAAAGCAGATTGCTTAGCCTTCATTGTCTTAAAACATTTTGCTGCAACATATTATTGGCTAGAATAAGAATGTTAGAAACTGCTCCAAATGTCTAAATAATTGCAAAGGAAGAAATTAAATATTCTGGACAGGACTTTTAATTTCCTTTTCTCTTATGACCAAGCAATTCCTCTTTCTGTCCCCCATAAAACAACCTTTGAACACAGAATATTCTTCTACATTTTGTAAAATTTTAATAGATTTTGTAAGACAGAATGAGGTTTACTTTTCCACATATATAGGGAAAACCTCCATGGACCCCATGTGTACAGATGTACTCTGAAGGGCTGTGTAACATATCAAAAATGTATGTTTGATAATTTCATGGGCTAATTCGATTATTTTGCATTTTATTGAATAAAGACAGAAGCAAAGAGCCAAAACCCTTGTTGTATCACATGGATACTCAATGTGTCAGTTGGTATTTTAGAGACACAAAAATCTGTTTATCATTCCCCAGACATCATGGTTGAAGAGCTGCTTCTACTTGCATTGGCCTTTGAGCAACCTCCCATAGGAAATACATTGAGTGGAGAAGAACAGTGTTAGACTTACTCTTTCCAGGTTCTTTAAGCACCAGAAGGTAGCATTGTCTGGAGCTACATCAGAAAGATAGCCTTCAAGGTAAGAATACATGCTGTGATCCAGGCTGGGATTGATCTTAGAGGCAAGTTCCATATAACTTCTAGATTAGTTGACATGAACATACAACTGCTTCTTTTTAATGTAATTCTAGAGGATAGTATACACTTAAAAAAAAAATTATATAGGTTTATACTGTCAAATTAGAGCATCTGGATTAAATTAATTGAACTTCTATGCCCAGCAATTTGACTCATATAGCAGTTATGACTTCAAAATGTCAAGGGGGATTAACAATGTTGTAAAGGAATAGCAATAGTAAATTTGGTCCTTTATATTGGTCATCTACCCAAGTAAACAAGATAAATATAATTTAGAGACATAGTGCAGATACTACATTTTTGAAAAATGAAAATCAGTTGTTACTTGGAGAAAACACTCAGAAAACTTGTAAGAACATAAGTAATCCTTGATTTTATTCTAGGCAGTGCAGCAGCAGTTCTATATGTAGCTTTTAAAGAATCATTCTCTCATAGTGAGTGTAAGGTATAAAATTCATCATCTTGGCTGGATGAAAGGAGACATGTAAAAAAGTACAGAGCATTGTCTACTTTTAAGTAAGGCAATCAGATTAAAATGAGAATGCTAATTACAAAGACGCTTTAAGTACCAGCTGGAAGAGTGAAACCTAGACTGCTTACAGTTAACACATCAGTTGTTCAGTGTTCATGTGTATCCATCACTGAAAAAAAATTGTAAAGAAATAAACACAAAGATTGTTAGAGTTTAATGGCAATTTAACATGAAATTAAAAGGGCACTGTTTAGAAATAATTGTGTCAGTATTAAAAAAGTAATGAGTGAAGAAGAAACACTGGCAAGTCAAATAAAAACTCTTAGGAAGTCACACTGAAACTCTTTTGACAAGCAATTTGCTGAACTAAAAATAACCAACCTCTTTTTCAAATATATGAGAATCTTTGCTATCAATGGAAGTCAGATAAACTACAGATTTTCTACTTAGAAAAAGATGACTGAGACTATATAATGAAAGAATGAATAGGAAACAAGTAGTCATCAATTCCCCCTCGATATTAAGTGCATCAAAAAAAGCCCATGATGCTGAAAATTTTAATACAATGAAAATATTTTTGCCATCGAATTTGTAATGAAATTATGAATTTTCTTGCCACAAGGTGTTGATAAGATGAAATGTACAGGAGCACTGAGGAAAAAAGTCAAACTAATTTATGATAACAGGTCCACTAGTGTCAATTAAAGATGATGGCCTGCAAGCAATTACCAGCTCAGGAAGCTCTTAAACCATTGTTGATTGGGGTATAAAAGGAATAGAATCATTCTGTGTACTTGTTCTGTTTTGTATATGCTTGTCTTGAGTATCCAGTTTTAGACTCCCTTACAGATACACGACCATATATTAAACAAGCCTTGGATTTGAGTTGGTACAACTGCTCTTGAGGTCTTGCATTGAAAATACACAGCACAAAGTAAAATACAGATATCTTCCTGAATTGCTCTGATAAATTTTAATTCTTTTTGTTAAACAGGAAAAGATGAAAACCCCCAAATGCAGCTGATATTTATACAACTGGAAATTAGAACTGCAAATTGTTACTTCCAAAGAATACAGCCACATTATAATGAACTATGATATTTAATCTAAAACATAAGTGTTGTTTTCTAACTCTCCTAGCATTTTACATGTGGTGAGACATTGGTCTGCTAGCTGATAATTAACTCTTCTGAAAACTGAGACTAGAAAATTTGTTTTGCAAATTTAATTCCTAGGAAGGCTCTCAGATGCTGAAATGTATGCAGAGGTTTTCATTAAAATCCTCCTCATTTGTTTTTACAGGTATTATTCTTACTGTTTACATTGGTGTCATGTATTTTAGAACTTGTTTAGAACTGAGAATATGTTTGGCACTTCATGAACCAGAAATGTCGGTTCTCTGAAAGGAAATTAAAACTGACATTACTGGGGTAGTGGGAGGATAGGTCTAAGTATGAAACATTTGAATACACTTTACCTAAATCTTAAAGTACTGTGTTGAAATATCTTTTCTTATTTTGTACAAATTTATATTGCATCAAATCATCCAGCTAAGCCATTGAAGAGGTAGGTATAATTTAATGAGTATTAAACATCCAAACATCAGCTCTAAGTACAATGCATACTTTTTCTTAAGTGTTTACTAAAGCCCAGTATGTAAAGTAAGCACGGGAGATGAAGATATCCCAGCAGAAACCCTGTTAGTGTTTAGGTATATTAGATGTTCAACTAGTGCATTAGTAGTTAGTAGGGCCAAAAAATCTTTTTTTCCTGATGTTTTCTCTCAAATAGGCCAATAAAGCATGATGATAGCTTGATAAAAAATAACAGTGATAAGTGATTCTGTCTATTCTTATCATGGAGTCCAAGATATCACAGAGTCCCCCTCCTTCTCCTCATCATTATCTAGAAAGAATTATCTTAATTATCTACATTTTACAAGAAATCTGTACAGGTACTCACATAGTTATGTCTATTCTCACAAGTATATGATCATATTTTCCACAAACCGTAAGGACTTCCAGTGTTTGTGAAGTCATACACAAGTAATATTTTAATCATGTCATCATCTGTCTTTCAGAATGAAGAGGGTTGAAGAAATCAAAACCCCACAGAGGTGTCCTCCCAGTAATCTAGAAATTTGCTGCTTCTGGCAAAATAAGACAAGTACTGTGTCTTCATTAGCAGTCAGAGCAGGTTAGAGTAGTTCTCAGTCTATACAAGCTTCAGTTATGGGGCCATCCTCTCAAAAATGACAGTGTATACTTTTTAAAAAAAGACAAGGGGTTATCCACTGCAGTAACTCACTCTGATACGTGACTTTGGGGAAGCAGGCTTTTGCCTGTTCACAGGTCTACCTGAAAGAATCCTAAGAGGGATGGTAGTGGAGAGACCTGGGTTCCACAAGAGCTGAGTTTTTTAGTTCTAACTTCCTTCAAGCTCAAGAATAGTTCTTATCTATACAGGAAATCTAACAAAAGTGGATAAACAGAGATCTCGATTAAACTCAAACTGACCTTCCAGTCAGCACCCACAGGAGAGATCCAGGCGGAGGGTTTACCTTCAGAACATCTGAGTAATCCTGTTGCTGTTCAGACCAAAGGTAAGCATGTGTGAATGCACAGCCCGGGGAGTTGAAGGGAGGCTATGACAAGCGAGTTCCAGCCCTGAATGGATGTCCTTCACAAAGCAGCACCTGAGAGCTCAGGAGCCAGTAGGGTCACTATGCAGACTGATCCAGTTTCCCAAAGTCAAGTGATTACTTCATTTCTTTCTTTAAAGATTAGGACTGCATAGCATCGTATGAACAATAGGTGTATATATTTTAAGAATTAACCAATCCACCCCACGCCATATTCAATTGGTGTATGTCTGTCATGACTGCTATAGTTTGGTCTTTTATTTAATACTGTTTTCCATGTGGTTTTAATCATTTAAAATTAAAAATACTCATATTAATATATTTATACAACACAAACTTTTATGCATTCAAATACATCTGAGTATGTCATATCTGAATGTGCCATGAACCAGAAAAAAATAAAATGTTACACAGTCTATAGCTAAGCAATGGGTTTTTTCCTGCCATCTACTTTTTATACTACAACTATACAGAACTTCTTCAGCTTCTTATCTGAGATTCTGGTAGTGCAAAAGAAGCAGAAGATATTAGATCCAGGTGGCATTAATAAGGGTCATGCACAATTTAATGTTCTTTGTTCTTCTCTGGCACAGGATCTACCATAATAAAAACACCTTTATTAGCAAACTCATGCTGATTTACAACAACCTGTATCTTCCCTAATTTTAAAGGATGTAACATGTCTTACATGAAAAAGTGTGTCTTCCAGCCAAAGACATTCAAGCTTGCTTTGGGTATTTAATAATTAAGATGAAGGCACAAAAAATGTAACTGCTGAGCTGCCTAGGGTTTATAAAAACAAGCTCGTGTCTTTGTGTATTCATCTTTGTATGAGGCATATTTCCATTAATGTGAAAGACAAAGAGGACGAACAGTGTGATGCAATGATTTTTTTAGTTTTTACTTTTTAACAGAAATTACTAGTTATTACATTCTCTTTTGTACTTTTAGTACAATTTGCTGAAGAGAAAAATATATAAAATAAAACCACTTATTGAATAACAGGTATCCAAAGCAAATTTATTTTCCTCAGCATGTTGTGGATCTAAAATAATGAAGAGAACATGTGAAGTTCAATCCAAATAATTTTTCAGGACATTTACTTATTTCAAAAGCTGTGGTTAAAGGGAAAGCAAACAAGCTTTTACAAAAATGTGTGCTTTAAACGTGGCAATGAATTTGCTGGACCACTTCTATCCTGGTTTGCAAGGATTCTTAAGAAATTGGACTCAACCACTGTACTATTCTCTGATCTGCCAGAGAAGCTTCCTTCAATATGACATTTAGAAAGCAAACATTGTATTATGTGATTTGTAACTTCAGACAGGATTTGCTAAACTATATTTTTTCTCTAAACATTAGTAAATCCAAGCTGTAAATAGGCTTAAATCTTTTGATACTTAAAGGTGAATTGGAATTTAGTTTAGATTATTTGGTTTGATGCATGGATGGCTTACACATGCACTATTATTTTTTTATGTTAAAATAAATTAAAACAGTTTTAGAGAAAACTTTAAAGGTCATCTGTTAGTTATCCATGCTGAACATCTTCAAATGATGTGACATATTTCAGAGTGAACTACAACCAAGAGTGGTGGTTGGAATGATTGAAGTTTATAATCAAAGTGATGGCAAATTGTAAAGGTTTACCTGGAAAAAATGAGCAATATTGACTACTCAGGTGACAATTATTTTCTTTTTCTACCAAGGTGAGTGCATCATATTATTCTTTAACCTTTTCCTTACTTTTTCTTCTTGAGTCACTCAGTAATGACAACGCATCCTAGAAATACACCTAATGTACAATTAAAATAATTTTCCTTCCTCTCCAAATTCAAAACTCTCAGCTTCTCTTTGTTTTGTGATGTGTTCCTGAGGTTGCTTAAAAAACAAAATAAACCAAATATCTTTTTTTACTTCTATTTTGAAATCCCTGACCAGATTTAAATTAAGGCATTTGTGGAAATGTATGTAGAAATCTAGAAATTCTATAGTGTCATGCATTCCACCTGCAGCTAAAATCCGTGAATGGTGTGGTCACATTTTGGCCATCTGCAAAGTGCTGATGTTTATGGACAATTTGAGTCATTATATGTACTAAAAAAAATGTAAATATTCTTTCCATACAGTTTTGACAAAATAAATATTCTCAGAGCCCAGCTTAAGATTTGGTAGCTGAGCACCAAAAAGAAAGCATGCAAAATTACCAACCATTTCTAAAAGTCTAGGCTTTATTCATCTTAACTTACCTAGTTAAATATGCCTTCCATTACCAGGCATATTTTGCACTTTCTTTCTCTCAGTATCATTTCAAAATTCTTCATCAAATGGCCGTATCCCCTTTATATCATTTCTCTGTACCTTTTCCCTTTCACAGCATGACTGAAGTGAAATAACATCTATTTCCTAATAAAAATAAGCTTTTTTGTGCATCACCTGAATAATTACGGAGAAACTTACTGTATTTTGTGCCTGTTCATAGCAAATAGATCTGTTTGAATAATGTTGTGGAAAAAAAAACCACCAAAAAGAACAGGTAGATCTAAATTGGACTGCTGAGACCCAACACTATTTTGGACAGAGTTCAGATCTTCAGTTTTAGAAGTGAGGAATTGAAGTAAGAGGCAGACCATGGACACCACAGTGCCTCACTGGACAAGGACTGTGGTCTCTGCAGAGTGGCTGACCACCCTGTGGACTGGAGTGTGAAACTACACATCTGCACCGTGAGCAGACTTCACAGGAACAAACGCTGGATTCAGAAGGGCATATGTGTTACATCCCTGTCTCATTCTCATTCTGTGCAAAACCGGAAGGCTAAAGTGAACTTGTATACTTACAAATTCTGCATATGTAAAGGATAAACAGAAGTAGTCAGCTTTTCCTATGCAAGAAATATTTAACACTGGTGCATTGAAAAAGCTTGTCATTTTGCAAATGAACTTCAAGAATTAGCTTCATGATCTGTTTCTTAAAGGACTTACTGGAGTGGAAACTGGAAGTTTCCAATGTATGGAAGCTCTGAGGCATCTCTAATAACCTATGATGTGTATAGATAAACTCTGAGTCTCTTAGTTGAAGAGTTGAAGTTGAACCCCATCGCTAAAGTTCGACTGTTCTCATGTGATGCAATATGTTTAGTTCTAGGATTAAAATCTATAGGCCTGATATTATTTTCCTGGAATCATTCATGAAAATATCCTTAATTACCTGAACATTAGCAAAAGGGAGATATAAAAATTTGCCCCAAAAACTTAAAAATTGGAGATGTGTTTGAAAGAGTCAAGTTTTTCATTTCATGCTGACTATATATTTAAGTAGCTAATCTTGGTCTGTTAATATTTCTTCTTAATGTCATATTTCAAATTATACTTTTGTGTGAGTTGTAGTACTTGCATTCATTATCTGATAGATTCCCAGAGAAAGTAGGTAAAAATTCAGATTTGAGACAAGTCTGATGGTAATGTAGTTTTCTTTGATTGTCTTTGGTCACTGAGGATTTCAAAATCCTAAACTTATCTACATCTACAAATTACAATTTCATATTACCCAGAAATGTGCCACTTTATGGATAAAAACCACATTGGAATCTATTACTACCATGTGTATGTGTTATCATTCTAAACGTGTGCTATTTACTGAGTGGTATTGATACTGTATTTGCACAGGGCAATGTAAGAAGCTTCATAAACCCCTTGGATTACGTGTGTGTGGTATCAAAACTATCAGCCTAAATCTATCTGCTTATTCTGATTGAAGTACCTATTTCTGAAACCTAGTGATATAATGATTAATAACTTCTCAGAGGTGAACAGTCACTAAGCTCCTTATACACACTCCTTCCTCCCCAATTCTCAGAAACAATAGTAGAATGGGAAAGAGTAGATTCTTTATTGTATATTTAGATTCCTGACAGAATAATTTAAAATATCTTCATATATTCCAAAAATATTTTTGTTTAATATCTACAGGAGCAAAGATTGTACTAAAATACCAGAGATCACCAAGATAACAGACCTGGCAAAATTAAACATCATCATTTCTTGAAATAGGAAAAGCAATCAAATTAATTGAGCTTCCTTGAATACCAAAAATGTCATTACTATTCCTGTCTGACTAAGGTGCATTTCACACAGCTTTTCTTTTTTTCTGATTTTGCAGCCTCAGTAGTATGATTACGAATTAAAGTTCCATCCTAAATTTGTTTCTGTTGTTCCTGTTCTGTCAGTTTCCTGTAGCCTAGTTCTTTTTTTAAAAAAAACAACAACAAAACAAAACAAAAAAAACCAACAAACAAACAAACAAAAAAACCCCAAAACATGCATAGATGCATAAAGGCAGGTTTAAGTACTCCCCCCTTTTTTTTCTGTTAAATTATTCTGGAGGAGTTTCAGTGCAACAACGAGCCACCTCCTTGCAACACATGGCATAATAGAAGATAGTGTCTACTCTAGTGCACAGCTCCTTCAATGGAGTTAGGGACCACCTCCCGTCTCGCTATTGTCCATCCATATAATCAATTCTGCTTGTACAGACATAGCAGAGCTATGAGTATTTAGCTGTCCAAGTTAAAACTTAGGAAATTTTCTTTAGAGCATGTGGATGTAGGGAAAGTGTTTTCTCACATGAACTCAGAATCACCATTATTGCTTGTGCTTGTAATTTAAAACTACAGTTATGATTGGTATTCATGTACACACGTGTAGCACTGAGTGTCAGACAGCATTCAAGACTGTGAAGGTAGTTTTCTGGATGACAGTCAGTAAAGGACTAATCTCCAAGGGCCATATATCCAAGATCCAATCTCCCTACTGCAGCTCTGGGTCAGTGATCAACCTGCTGCCTATCAAGTTGAAGATTTCTTTCCAATAAGTGATTTGAGGAAAGGGAAGGCACAGAGTGCTTTCCTGTTGTGTAAGAGTTCTCTTTAATGATCATTGGTATAAGTCCTAATAATAAGATTGTCCCAGCAATAGATCAAAGATATTATGCTATTATTACCCTTTCTCTCTTTCCCCATACTAGAAATAAATGTAATTTTATTTATGCTAATAACCAATTAAAAGTCCTCCAAATCTACTTTACCTACAGTCCCTAGTTCCCTTTTTTCCTGGGAGTTCTGCAGATCGGTGTGTAATCAGCTTGTCATATTTAGAAAGCCCAAACAACACTTGCAACACTCTTGTCTGGGGCAGATTGCTAAATTCAGACAGTCACAGGTGAAATGCAGGCTGCAAGAGCTTGTAGAAGTGCGAATTGTAGCACTGTACGTTATCTTCTACTCATTAATAATACCTGCACTCATCCTCTTTTAAAGAAATTATGTAGCTAAAAATTCCAATAAAACCTGCTAAATTCTTTATGAGTCACTGGGATACTTTTAGTTTCATCTGATTGAGCATGTGCTGAAAAAACCTAGTATGGTATCAAATCAGTTAATACAGTTGTACGCCACAGGTAGAGATTACGTTACAAATCTTGAATATCATGGAAGTTATTCAACCAATTCTGGGCCACTTAAACAGCAGAGTGGCAAGGGCAGAAAACAGGGTGACCCATAGGGATCTAATAACTTAGTGCTTATGTTATTTTGTAGGTGAGAAAACAGGGAGTTTTATTGAAAAGATCATTTTGAGTAGAGGGGCAAGATCTCTGATACATTTCTTTTTCTTTATATGAGTCTTAGTAGTGCCAGTAGTCATGTGGAAACTGAAGAAGGCAAGGCAAGATTCACTTGCCTTCCCAACCAATTTTTAACTCCTGAGTCAAATAGGAGACCTTATGTAAAAGTATCATAGGGGCAACCTCTCAGACACTGGTCAATTTCCCTGTCTTCATATTGCTCCAAGTCCTTGCCAGCTGGAATTTAAACTCTGATCTCCAATAGCACAATGAACTGCTACAGGACCTGCTGACTGGCTCCAATTAAAATCTTTCAAATATTCTGCACTTTTTTAAGTCTGCAAATTCTCTACAGCCTTTTGCAACTGCTTTATTCCCACCACTGAAAATCTCCAGGCATTTTGCTTGTCAAGAAGCCCAACACCAAATATGCTGTTTTTGTTTGACCTATATTACAATGCAAAGCTACTTGGTTCTTTAATTCACTGCCAAATAAAGCTGTTATCTCTGGATAAAGGGAACTAGGCCAAATGGTGATAAAGTCTCAGGGATGAAATGAGATTAAACCAGTTCTACCTCACCTTGCTATTTGCTAATTATATATGTGCTGGTCAGCAGAGCTTAGTGTCAGTCTAATCAGATGTCTAAAGGTCAATTTAAAGGGGATAATTCCCACAGATTAATATCCAGTGAAAAATATTAATTGGCATCAGGGTTATATCTGTTCTTCTATTTCTTTTTGTCTTTTCAAGACATTTTCAGGACATGATACATAATGCATAAAATTACACCGTGTTTCTAAAACACAAGAGGATTTACTCTTTTTTATTTCTTTAAAATTCAAAGTGATTTGGCAAACATAATTCTAATTCAGAATTACAACCAGGTCAAAGAACTAATTCTCATTTCTTTTTTTTTAATTAACAGTTGGCAATATTGTTAAGGAAAGCATTACTCAGAGAGTTGAAGTCACGTTAGCACCAGAAACCTCTCCAGGGCAACAAACAATGCTGAGAGGCTTCCATGGAAGGCTTTTTAGAACAGTGGTTCACTTTACATCTTTGCTGTCATTGCATAAGCAAACACAGATCCCTCTATAAAATGGTTGACTTATAAATAAACTCAGTAGGCAAGATTGTTTGGCTTGCTGAGGGGGAAGGAAGGGAAGAGCTAGAGTTTAACAACCCCGGGCCTGCCCAGTTTGAAAACATAGGCAACAGAGAAAACTGTGGACAGGGCCAGCGGTGTAATGAGGAGACACGCGGCTGTTTTCAAACTGCCACAGTGTATCCAGGCATATTGCGGTCTGCCCCTCATGGCTCTTTTTCCCTCTACACGCGACCTGCTCTTTCAAAGACATCAAGGCACCGGAGCTAAACAAGTGCAAGTGGTAAGAAGATCAGGTCCTCTTGCTGTTCCGCCACAAACGGCTCCTCTGGAGGCAGCATCTGCTGCTCAGCAGGTGAAGGGAGGATTTGGAGACTCACAGCTGCTCTGCTCTGCTCTGACACACACCTTGCCAGTCTCTCTCCAGCTCATTTCAAAGAAGGAAGCGAAGCAAAAATGATGGGGAGAAGTCTAGTACACCGAGGCCTTGAGTAACAGAGAGCTGAAAAGGCAAGGAATAAGCCAGAAATATAGGAGGGAAAGAGAAAAAGGCAATGTAGACAGAAGAGAAGGGCTGCCAGAGAAATACTTCTAGGTGCAATGTCATATAGCTGGCACAAATGCAAGGAAGGTGCAAGAAAAAACTGTATCAAAGCATTAAAGTGGGCAAGTTTATACACAACAGGTCTTTTGAATTTCAGTCTGTTCACAGGTTAGGAGCAAGGAGTGGGGTACTTAGGGTCAAAATAAGAGCACCCACAATCTGAAAGACAGAAACAGGAAGAAATGCCAGTTTAAGGTAGTGTAATTTCTTTGAGGCAGGCCACATATGGAATAAGTTGTCATCAAAGCAATGAGATTTAGCAGATGTCTAGACATCTTTATGAAAAGAGAGGCACTGCTGGGTATAGCATGACACAGCAAGGAAATGAGATTGCATTTAGAAGTGGACTTCTTACCAGAAGAATAGTTCCCTGCGTCTTTTCAGGAGCAGACTGACATTCTTCTCAAAATCTAGCTGCTGTAATATTTATAAATTACCGTTTCAAATACCGTTTCAAATTGAGATCATTCAGTCAGAACAGCTCATGCAGAAATTTGCATTCTTCTAGAAGTTATTTTCATTTGTTTGCACATCAGAAGAAGTGACCAGAGAATCTTGTTTCAATCCGGCTATATCATGTGTCTTCAGTGTTACTCATTTACTACTGGATATGACATATTTTGTTGACAGGCATCCACTACACTTAGGTACTCACACACCTATGTGGACTATACATCCCAGGTACTCTCTTACTGTAACTGGTCACCATCACTGTTTACATGCATGCTTTAATTTTCAACTTGCCTGACTTCAATTTCCAATCTTCCGGTCCTACTAGATGAAGGAGCTGGTTTTGCTTTTACTCTTTGAGTTCACAAAAGGGAAGTGCTTCTTGACCAGTTTGAATACCTTCTACGATGTACTGACTAGCTTGGTAGATGAGGGGGAGTAGTGGGCAGCACTCAGATTTCAGAAAGGCTTTTGACAATATCTTTTACATCATCCTCATAGAGAGGACAAGAGAACTGGGAGTTGGATGAGCAGTTAGTGAGGTGTTTTGGAAAATGGCTGAATAACTGGGCTCAGAGGGTGGTGATCAGCAGTACAAAGTCTAGTTAGAGGCCAGCAACTACTGCTGAACCCCAGAGGTACCAACACTGTTCAACAATGTAATATCAATCAGGGGGCAGAGTGTACCTTTATGGTGGTTTTGTAGTAGTATTCTCCAATTTAGTGTTCCCACTGAAACTGCTCCAAACCACAAGCAATTGCTCATTCACCCCGTCCCTCTCCTCCTCCCCATGTGGCAGGCTGGAGAGGAGAACTGAAGGCACAAAAAGCTGAGATCACAGGTTGAGAGAGGAACAATTTATTGGAAACAGCAGTGAGGTAAGAAAGCACACAGTAACAGCAACAATATTAATAACAAAAATGTACAAAAGAGACAGTCGAACCACTCACATGCTCCCCAGGGATCCCAACAAGACCTGATCACTTCCTCCATCCCTGAAATGAGGTGAGGTGTTCTAGAATACCTTCTGTGTCCTAGACATGCCCCTCCTGGCTACTGCAAAAATTAACCCTGGCCAGAAACAGCAAATTTGCTGCAAGGATTTCTAATACAACCAAAGAGTTGTATTGCCAGAGGGAACCTCAACAGGCTGGAGAAATAATCCCATTCACTAGTACATGCTGGGACTGACAGTATGGAAAGGACTTTTGCAGAAAAGGACCTAGGAATCTTGGTGGACACCAAGCTGGAACATGAGCCAGCATGTGTCCTTCTGGCAGAGAGGACTAACAGTGTCCTCAACTACATTAGGAGAAGTGTTGCCAGCCAGAGTGGAGGTGAATGATCCTTCCCCTTTATGCAACACTAATGAGACCACAACTAGAATACTGTGCTCTGTTCTGGGCTACCCAGTAAGAGAGAGACATGAACACATCAGGGAGAGTCCAATAAAGGATTATTGAGATGATGAAGAGACTGGAGCATCTCTCCTGTGAGGAAGAGCAGGCTCAGGAGAGATTTTGTCAATGTATCTAATATCTGAGGTAGGTAAAGATGGAGCATGGATTGTTTTAGGGATGTCCAGTGACAGCATAAGAAGTAGTGGGCATAAATTGAAATATGGGAAATTTTGCCTGAAGATAAAGAAACACTTTTTTCTATAAGGATGACTCAACACTGGAACAGATTGCCCAGAGAAGTTGTGAAGTTTCCATCCTTGCAGATATTAAAAATCAGTATGGGCATAATCCTGGGCAACCTACTCTAGGTGGCCCTGCTTGAACAGGGGAGTTGAACACGATGACCTCCAGAGGCCCTTCCATCCTCAACCAGTCTGTGATTCTGTGATCTGATACAGTCCCTTTTTGTGCAATTGACCCTATCTAAGGGGAGCAAATATTGTAAGATTGAGCAAATGAAATATGTGAAAGGCTTTGATGTTTGGCAAGTTTCAGTATTGCAAACAGAAGAGACAAACTCATTCTAAATTTAATTCCAAACAACCCATGTAAATTGCAGATTAGAGAAGTATTTTGAAAATCTGTTAAGTAATATTAGTGGTAAATGGCATTGTATTGAATGGGAAGAAGCAAATAATAGTATGGAAAGGAATCAATGTTAAATCTTGCAGTAGTTAACATCTTTGTTAATGAACTGGAAAGGGGATTAATTGACATGTTAATGAAACTCACAAATGAGTGTCTGTGGACCTGTTTCATGTGTGTGTATATATATATATATATGACAAAAAGTTAAGGAAATTATCATTTATCACACAGGAAAATAAGTGAGGTTGTATCTGACACATATATAGGTTGTGTATCTATGCAAAATGAGAGAGTAACATGAAGGAATTACATTAAAAACCAATAAGGGAAAGTAAATTAACTCAGGTTTAAGAGAGAGCAGCACGTAAAACCATGGAGTTTCAGACTTCCTACAGTCTGTTGAGAAGTCTTAATTATCCCTCATGCCATAATACATGGCTATCTCAAAATCTCAGAACATTCAACCATGCTATAGTTTTGCAAGGAAATATTTTAAAGGCAATTATTTGAATATACTATTATTTTTATCTTTTAAATAGGAAGTCTATGGATACAGGAAGATTAGTAACTAGAAACAACAGAGGCCTTTCCTAGTAATTATTGTGTTAAAAAGTATACTGATTGACCTGAAGTGATCATAATGAATTTATGCTCTGCATCCAACCCTGCCTCTCTTCTAGGCTCCACTAATTTAATGGTGGAAACATTTTCACTGCCAGGGAAACCAAACTTTGATCCCCTCTAAGTAGACAGTTCTTACTACCTGAGTGTTTTAATTAGTATAAAAGCTAGTTTTTGCCACAACTTACTCGCAAAAAAAAAAAAAAAAAAAAAAAAAAAAAAAAAAAAAAGGAAAAAAAAAAAAAACATTTTTTTCCAAAAACTAACACAAAAAAAAAAAAAAAAAAAAAAAAAAAAAAAAAAGCAAAAGACAGAGGAAAAAGAGAACAAAGAAGGAATGCATGTTTGAATATAGGTCATACAATATGTAAAATGCATTTGATTCCAGAAAAAAAATCTTAATTAGTTTAAGTATTGAAATCAAATATAATTCTAAATAAACATAGCAGCCAGCTATATTTTAAATTGCTTAACCTTTTTAATCAAGAATCCCTAAAAGGGGGAATCATGACCCCAAACTGTAAATGCATCAGCACTGACCTAAACCTGTGTTACTCTCATGATTAAAATTACTGAGATCTTGGTGATTCCCTCTCCACCTACCAGAACTCTGCCTTTAACTCCACTGTTAATCTGACTATAACGCTCATAGACAGATGCTTCTGTACCACATTGTCAGTTTCTGGTCTCATTTGAGTGTCTAGGTCTTGGACTGAAGTAGTCTCATGTCACATAGTTTTATGAACTCTACTAGTAAGGACCCTTATGCTGAATGGATACTGTTTATTTAAGGGTCTAGAGGAGGTCTTGGGTTCACTTTAAACATTTGCCAGACTGTTGGTTAGGAACTCTTCAAGCAAAGCAATTGCATCCGCTATTAAAGGTTACTCAGGGTCATTCAATCTTCCTAACTTTAGGTATATAATTTACTTGTCTTTCAAAGTTAAATTCCTGCTCTGAATAATCCCCTGGAGGAGCTTGTCTTTTTGCAATAATTATATAGGAAGCCTGAGGTGACTAGCTTCATGTCTTAGTCATACTTAAATGTCTAATGTTGAATGCTGTTAGGGTCCCTTTCCTGTGTTTCTCTTTTCTTAACTAAGTGTTCTAATTACTTGTATGTTATTATGAGAGTATGCTTCTTTAAGAGAAATGTTGTAGATACCTAAAAAAGAAGAAGCATTCATGTCTGTGGATTCCAAGTAGAAGGAGGTGGTATTTCCTGAACAGAATGCCAGCTGTGGTTTCATGGTTTCAGATATTCATTATTCTTTGTGTTTCCTCTTGAATGACAGCCTATACCACCATATCCATCCCCACTTCCCCATCCAACAGGGAATTGAGTGTGGTAAATTGCATGCCTAGAGAATAGAGGTCAAAGCCCAAGAGTGATTTCATTAAGTACCTGAACCTTGTAGTAGCAATCTTTTAGATGGGTCATGTTTGTGTTATTCACAGCACTGCGTTGTAGAGATTCCAGAGCTGGTAACAGAAGTAGACCTATCCCTTTGCATCTAATTGGAGATCAGATTCTCATCTTAATGTCCAAAACCACATGAACACTGAGACATTAGATTCACACGGATGGTAGTGAGACAGCTATAGCATTAAAATACATGACTATCATGCTCACTGAGCATGGCCCTGGACATAATGGAGAAGAACCAAACAAGCAAACAGCCACCTTAACACAGTGTCGTGGCTATGCTAATTCACCTGACACAGGTGTATAATAAATATAAGAACATAGTTAATTAGCCTAAATACAACAGTTATCCCAAGCTAGAAGTCAAACATGGAACTCTGCAAGCTGCTCCGGAGAGGCGCGTGCAGCAATGTGGGCTCCTCAGTGATCACTGCCCTATTCAGCAATGCACAGGGAAAGTCTACCTTGAGGACCTTGCTGTCATTTGGCCTTAAAGGATTTACCTGAAATTACAGAGGATAACTCTGTTTTTTTCAAAGAAATAAGTTCAAATCTTTTGAGGCCCAGGCTAGCATTTAAACGACTGCAGCATCCTTTCCTGACAAACTTCCTTGCACATAGATCAATGAGTTAATAATACTTTGATACATGACTGTTTAGAACACACATCTAAACCAGTACAGTTGTTTCTGCCTCCCTGCTGGTGAAGGATATTGACAAGTTTGAAGGAAACAGCAAAGAAAATCATAGTATTGACAAAACAGCTGGAGGGAATGATACATGGGGTAAATATTGAAAGAACAGATAATACATTTAACACGTTTAAATTATAATCAAGATGGAACATGGAATGATATTACTAATATTTAAATGATGCAGAACCCATGACAAAATACTAATTATTTATTATAAAGAAGGTTTTATAACAACGAAAAATGGATCTGAACTAAAGTAAAAGCTGCAAGCAAATTTCTGATAAATTACAGTATTGAGTGCATATCAGAACTCCTGTATTGTAAAATGTGTGTTCCAAGTCCCATCAGGGTGTGAAACTGACTTGAGAGAGAAGTTGGGCATGTTCTGTTTCTAGCATTCAAATTTTGACAGGACAAATTGCTAGAGTATTTAATACACCTTACTGAGGAATACTTGGACTAGATGTATCTTGTGTTACTTGAGTGTCTATTTCCTGCAACTAACCAAGAGTTTTCAATATTGCTGCAGTCAATGACTAAAAAATTTTGACTGTGGAATAGAATATAAAAAATATCAGTTCCTGGAATGTGGTTGGTGATGCATCAATGAGCTTTCCCTGTCCCATTAATGCTTGTTCCTCATGTACGAAGAGTTTAATTCCTGTAGGTAACTGTAAATTCATGTGTGTGTATAACAAAAAAACCAAACAAACAAAAAAATAATAATAATAAAAAAATCCACATTACCTGCTAGAAGGACTTGCAAGCTAGATTAATCTCTTTCTTATTTCTATAATTTTTATGCTGCTTTCACCAGTCAAAGAGATTGTTCTTTCTTCTCTATCTGGCTTTTAGAAAGAAAATGCACTTCCATTCCAGGTCAAGATCTTGGTCTTTTGTATTTCATCCTCTGTCTCAATTCTTCTTTCATGAGATCGGCATATTTACAGTAAGATTTTATTCCCTAGAATATCTATGCTGTCTTTCCCACATCAACAATATCCAAGAACAAAAAATATGGTAAGAAAAAGAAGAAAAAAAATTCCTGAAGACATATTCCTGAAGTGAGTGGACTCCAAATAAAATCATAGAATCATAAAATGATAGAATATCCTCATTTGGAAAAGACCCAAGAAGACCATCAAGTTCAACTCCTGATTCCACACAATTAAACCTAGAAATAAAACCATATATTAAATGACATTGTACACAGGTCTTGAACACCAACAGAGATTGTTCTCATGAGTGACCACCTTCTTATTAAATTACTTTGTCCTAGTAGCCAACCTGAACTTCCCAAGATATGGATTTTCATGCCATTCTTACCATCCTATCAATGGACACCAAAGGTAAAAATCAGCGTTTCTGTTGCTGCTCACTTTCTTTATAAAGTTGTAGACAGCAATGAGATCACAACTCAATCTCCTCTTTTCTAAGGTGAGAAAACTAAGAATCCTCAGTCACTTCTCTCAATCTTTGTTGTTTCCCTCTGGACACATCCTAGTATTTCTATATCCTTCTTGTATTGTGGAGCTCAAAACTGCACTAATGACATGAGTTGAGGCTGCACCAATGCTGAGTATTGTAGAACAATCACTCCTTTCCACGGTTGCTAGTACTTCATACGCTCCAGGATATAATTGAACTTGTAGGCTGTTAGGGTACATTTTTGACCCATATTGAGCTTTCCGTCAGCCAAACCCCTCATATCCCTTTCTGCACTCCAGCCTCTTGCCCCTAGTTCTACATATAACCAGGATCATAGCCTTCCAGGTACAAACTCTGGCATGTGTCCTTGTTAAATTTGTTATGGTTGGTGCCTGCTCAGTGCTCTAGTCTATCCAGATCTTTCTGTAAGGCCTCTTTACTCTCAAGGAAATCAACAGCTTATCCAAATTTTGTACTGCCAACAAACTTAGTGTGAACTCAATTCCAGGTCACTGATAAAAGTATTGAAGACAATGAAAGGGCCTTCAAATTGAGTCCTGTGGAATCCCACCATTGACTGGCTACCAGTCAGATATTACTCCATTTACTACAAACTCTTTGAGCCTGACACTTTGAGCCCAACTCTTCAACCAGTTGTTCATTCATTGCAATGTGTACATGTCTAACTGTATGCTGGACATTTTGTCCTGAAGGATGCTGGGAAAGAGTTTCAAAAGCTCTGTTGAAATAAAAAAACCCAACCAACCAAACAAAAAGACAACAAAAACAAACAGCCAAACAAACAACCACCTATCAGACATCCACTGGCTTGCCTTCATCCACTAGGCAGGTAACCTTTTCATGAGAGGATACTCAGTAAGTCATGACTTTCCCTTCATGAACCCCCATTGGCTTTGACAGATGACTGCATTGTGTCTTTCAAGTGTTTTTCAGTAACTCACAGAATAATCTCTATAATTTTACCAGGCACCAAAGTAAGAGTGGCAGGTTGATAATAGGATTTTCTCTCTTGTCCTTTATGAAATCTAGAATAACAATTGCTAGCCTCTGATTAATTGAGATCTCTCCAGATTTCCTATATCTTTGATAAATAACTGGAAAAGGTCTCAACAGTGACATCAGACAACTCTCAGTATTTTGGGAGGAATCCCATCAGAGTCTGTAAACTGGTCTTAAGTGTTTATACTGGGGCTAGCTAGCTAAAGAGCTTTTCAGATTTTGTTTACTTTTACTAGCCATTTAAGCATGTCTTAAATAAATTTTTTGCTTTTGAAAATACTTTATGATGTTTACTTTTAGGATATGTTATGGACTTGCAGGGTTTTAAAAAAAAATCTCAGAGCTTCAGCCTTCGTTAGGCTGATGTATTCAAAGCCTATATAATACAGCTTTGGTTTTAAGTTTATACATTGGAGTCAAATGTGCCAAACTGAACATATTAAAACATCAGATTGATTATACAGGCAAGCTTCTTACTCTGCTTCTGTTGTTGTTGTCAAAATCTTGGTAATGACGGTGACAAAATTAAAGTTCTTCCTCATCACCACATAAAAGAGGTAAATGGCCTGGGAAAATAAGCTGTAACTTATTACTCATCATTAGTAATAATTTAAATGCTGCCTTAGTTCCATTCAGGGTGTATAGCATGAAAGTAAGAATGTTTGTGACAAGTTTGACTGTGCAGTGGAGCAAAAGTATGGTGATGTAACTAGTCACATAAACTGATTTTATATGTAATTGCTCAATTGCCTTTTGTGGGTATGGAATTCTCTAATTGTTTTCAGGAATCACAGATAAGTGATTTGATAATTATGACAGTTTTTATTTGTGTTGCAATTGTTTTCAGAGGCCTTGCTCATATCAAGTAGCCATAGTCCTGGGTTATAATCAGCATTATGCATGTTTCTGTTTGTTACTGCTTTCTTGTTACACACTTAATTTGACTCGCATTCTGCCATTTTCAGAGAGCTCCTTAAACAGATATACAGTTTGTTTTAGATACATTTTAAATAATTTTATTTGGTGATCACTGATGTGCCTAAGGCTACAGAGGTGACATTAAGGTAATGAAGCATGTCCTTGGTTGCTGCCTTTACCTCTCTGCCTTGGGAACACTTCTATATTTGAAGACATTCCGCTATTTGTCTTGATAGAGTTTGTACTTTGCAATGCTTTTTTTGGTTGTGAGCAAGTTTTTTTGTAGCATAAGGAATAATGAGCTCATCTATCCCCTTTGCCTCCTTCCTTTATCACCCTCAAATATGTCAAAGAGTGGCTAAAAGGAAGGCAAAAATTACAGTAACTGATAACAAATTCTAGTACAGGCTGAAGCAACTAATGTAAAGGACCCTTGCTTGATGGTACGTAGTCCTATATAGCTTACGCATGTCTTTGAATTTCATGTGTAGATTGAGGTTTGGTCTATCTGCAAAATCTCTAGACCAGTCTGCCAGGGAGGTCCAGGAAATTTCCCTTTATTTCTGAGCTTTCGGAGTTTTCTACTAGCCTGCCTTTTTAATCTACAAGCTTTTTAGTTCTATATTTTACAATTTAATCTACAATCCTTGTGGAAGACTCTTGACCAGTTAATTCAAGAAAACAAGAGCCTATGTTTCCATAGAAGACAAATAATTTACTTTCCATATTTTTTTAACTAAGCACTTAACTTTAAAAATTTATCATGTGTATATACAAAATGCATTTTTTTAATCTTGTAATTAAGATATATTAACCTAATAAATAGAATATACAAATGGGATTTTACAGAATTGTTTTGCAGTATGCCAGGAGATGCAAAAAAAAAAACAAACCCAAAACATTCTAATTTGGTTCCACATGAATCTTTTCATCACCTATTCTTAGCCTAACAGAAAACTATACTATTTTCACATTTTTATGTCTGCCTTTCCTGCGATGTTTAATTTTTTTTTTTAAGTACCTGAAGAGAAATTCTACTGCAGCAAGAGGAATTCTACCAAAGCATAAATAAAATCCACCAGTGTGAATTAATAAATATAAGCAGACAATAAAGTTGGTGAATTTCCCATTATTTTCAATGGTGTAAAGTCCTAAAAGAACTGCAAGATGCACACAAGTATTTAAGTGCTATGTCTCAGGACTCTGCAATGTCTGAGGCTCCATAAGACTCTGGAGAGTCCTTGAACACATTCATAAATCTATATTAATTTATCTTATTTGAAAATAAGATACAGCCTTTAGGAACTGAATGGTAGTGTTTCCTTTGCTTAAAAATTCTCAGGTACATTTTAGGATACTATCAGAGGATACTAAGCCCAGATTCCTGATTGAAAATTTTATCCAAATCTTTTTTTCTGCTTTTTATCTCAGGGTACAGACAGAAAGAAAAATAAATAGATGGAGCTGAATTATTTGCTTCATTAAGATGGCTTAATGTCACAAACATTTAGATTGTTTATTTATTTAATGCCAATAAGTAACACTTCTAAGAATTATCAAAGGACTTAATTTGTGTTCCATTATCAGATTATGTAGGCCTGCTACATTAAATTAGACATGAATTTAACTCAAATTATATAAAAATTTTTGCTTGTTTTGCTTTCATTATGTTTTCTGACTGGTAATAAATATCTCTTTTCCCTTGGTGCAGGTGTGAATTCCAGTCTGTAACATTTCTTCCCTCGTGTTACATGTCCATAATCTTTGAACAGCTCAGCTTGAGATCATATTATCATGTCTACTTATGTTTATTTGCCTATACTGATCCATTTGAACTTATTATCATAATAACTAGGCATTTCAGATATGCCTTAATGTTTAGATGTTACTTGCTGACTACTCAGTTGCTTGTATGTACTGATGCCATGCTCATTATCTTAAAATTATCATAAACACTGAGAACACAAGCATATCTTTTTAGAAAATGAAGCTATATCCTAAGTCCCAAGAAGATGCAGCTTATGCAAATATCCCCTGAAGTAAATATATCTGTCTCTCTCTTCCTCACCCTAAAAAAAAAAAAATTCAAACCAAAAAATCCCTTTAAATGATCATTGACTTAAATAAAGGCAAACCCTTAGCACAGACCTTCAGCAAGTCAGGATGAAAAGGGTGAATCAAGAGGACAGAACATTCAGATTGTCCACCAATCTCATCCTGAAATGGCTGCACTGGAAGCAGAAACAAACTATTCTTCTACTCTCTGGTCTACTACCAAGTATTTGGGAATTGAGTGAAGAATTTGAAATAAATTCCTGTCATGCTGGAAGTTTCAATTAGCAAATTAACTATAGTTCGTTAATGATATTTTCAGGCATGTTGTGCTAATTAAAGCCAACTAATTTTTCTGTTATTATTTGCATACTGTTGTTTTGCAGCTGTTCATTTGGAAGGATGACACTGCCTTGAGATGCCAGTTTTTTGGCATCATTCTGTACAAATGAATGGAGACAGTATATCCTTTAACTGTACTAGAGCTTCTTATTCTTCTGTTTCAAATAATTTACAACTAAAGAACTCTGAAATAGTAACTGCTTCATAGAGTCTGTTGAGGAATGACTTGTTTCTATAGTGACAAACAAAATCTACTCTGTAAACCCACTCTCATATTACAAAGTAAAGTCCTTGTAGTCTTTCCAGATCAGAAATTATTTGGGACTGGTAGAAAAAACACTGAGGCACACTTAGAGAGGAAAATAAGAACGCAGTAGAAGGTCTAGGGGTAGAGTGGATGAGGAAGTGTTTCTAAGCCTCTGTATCAGTGCCAGTTTCTATTGTATATTATAGCCAAGGTTAAAAAAAAGGTTGAAAATGTCAGAAATGACTGTACCTATATAGGTGCAATAGCACTTAGAGGATTCATACTTATCTGAATGTCTCAAGACACTAGCAGATCAAAATGCTCAGAGATGAGACAAATTCAGACAAATGAATTAACAGAATAAACTTGTGAATGCAGCTCTGAATTCTGGTCCTCTTGGTTTTTCAGCTCGCAACAACAGTGAAACGTATCTATTTACTTATGTTAACCCTAAATATTTAGCCAAACTTAAAACCTCTCAGAGTCTAAATAAAGAAAAGGTAGTTTTTTTGGTAAGAAGCAAATTTACAAGTCTAGTAGCATATTACATAGAGCAAAGCAATAACTGAATTTTTAAAGTTCATTACATTAAGGCTATTTTAATCCATAAAGACCCTGCAAGATAGTAGCTTGATATCCGGTTCTGAGTTTCATGAGCTTGCTCAATTGCTGTGGAAGTGAGTTTGAGCCACCAATTTCCATGACTCCTAGTTAACTGGGAATTTTATTCAAAGTCTGTTTTCTCTGTCATTACTCTGTGGCTTTAGGACTGATGTAATACATTTTCCCACATAGGTAAGTATCTACACAAGAGCATTTAGCCAATGGTGAATGCTTTTATCAAAGCCTTTTCATCACACATTTGTGCAGGACAGAATGAAGAGGGTGGTCAAATTAAAACAGAAAATAATAGACAAATATATAAAGCATTCTTTAACGGGGCTAGTCATTGACATGCCTAATAGCTCGTTGAACCTATTGTATCCATAATTAATTAAAGTTATCAGAAGCTTGGGCAAAATTGCTAATTACTGTAATTATATGCTATTTTTTAGTTTAAATTGGCCAGTAAGGAATTTCCATGTTGTTTCAGTTCATGGATATTGATACATCAGGAAGTTTCTATATTTTTCAATACTGTTATGGTGTCTCTGTGAGGATCTGTAGCATAGCAATATGTACAGCATCTTTCTTCCTGCACATGATTTCTCGAGGCTGGGAAGATTGTTCTGTGATCTGCCACAGTGAGTGACACTTGTCAACTGAGAAATTCTGGTACATCACAGAATCCAAGGCTCAATAAAGGTGTGAGTGTGAAGAAATATCTCAGATTGTTAAATAAGTAGCTTCTGGATTGTAGCTTCCAGAATTGTTAAACTGTGCAGAGCAGGTGGGAAAGCATAACAAAATCCTTTAAAATAATAAATATGGTTTATGAACTGGCTATCAAAATCAACCACAATGTATATTTTTTCAAAATGGAGAGAAGAAATTTAAATCACTTTAATGAGTTAGATGAAACCATAAGCCTCTTTAGAGAAACAAACCGGTTCTTTCCTGAGAGGAGGAACACATTACTTGTTTACGTTGGACAATAACGTCAAGAGATTCTGATCTTCTGAAACTCCATCATGTTCCCTGAGGGCAGGTTTCACAATCATCACTTGCATCAATACTGCGTTTGTGTGGCTTCTCAGTGACTCAAAGTGGCAGAGAGCTGACTGCAGATAAGTAAATCCCTCGTTTTTCACGTGAGTCAGAGAGCTGATCTGACTTGGTAGATGTACAAGTGTGACATCTCAGAAAGGGAGGAGGACACTACTTGTGGCAGCAGCCCAGTTTTATAGGTACCTAATCCAGTGATGAAACCACACCCTGGGAGTATATTTTCTATTCTCTCATCTTGAAATGTTTGTGTCTGCCTGTTGGTCCTTGTCAGTTCTACCTTTTAACCTCCTTGAAAGAATAAGATTCTCCCATATTCCTGTTTCTCATCAGCTGTAAAAATAGACTCAAGCTCAGGGGTCTATAAATCGCTCTTCTAAAAGCAACGGGATGTGTCAGCATTGAGACAAAATCTATAATCAGTTTCCATCCTGAATTAAAGTTAATCATGGTTTTACATGAGAGTCAGATCAAGTTCTACATGGTTCTATCAGCCTACAGAAAAAGCAACATTATTTTACACAACTGAATTCCAAAAACATACTTACTGTAATTGCAAAAAAAAAATATGAAAAACTTTTGAAAATATATGCCAGAGTTAATCATTCTGCTTCACCTTACCATTTTCTCAAATGAGAAGTGCACTTGTCTGGCTTATTACTAATCTCCTACCAAAGAACCATCTTTTTCCCTTCCTTAGCATAACTAATTATTTAAGTGGTCTATCCTTAAGGACAAGTTAGAAAGATTCCTGTGATTAGCACAGACTGAGAACATATAATGAAGGATATATTTCCATCTCTTTGATCAAAGCAAATTGTATAATGAGAGGATCAGGCCTTTTTTCTCACTGAAAGGGAGAATACAGAAGGATGACATTGCTGACATTCAGATGTTTTACAGGAATGTGATGTGGTGGGGAGTAGAGATGTATATAATTGGTTATTCAGGTAAGTAGGTTGAAAGGTTTATTACATACAGGGTGTCAGGTCCATAAAGCATGGCAAATAGAGATCAGTAATATCCACAGAAGTATTGAGGGTGTAGCTATAGGAAATGTAGGGCAGGTATCTTTGCCTCTGTTTCTGCAGTCTACTATTCCTCTTCCCTTACATGGTCTCTGGAGCTTAACAATGAGGCAATTAGTCATGAAAACAAAAAACAAACAAACAAACAAACAAAAACAAACAAAAAACCAAAAAACACAAAAAATAAACAAACAAACAAAAACAAAACAAAACAAAAACAAAAACAAAAAAAAAAAAAGAAAAAAATAAGAAGAAAAAGAAAAAATTACCAGGAAATAAGCTGAAAGCAGCAGAGGAGCAGGACCTTTTCTTTTGGGAGTGATTGACTTAGCTGTCTTGTGTAATTTTACTCTTAAGAATTATTTATAGAAGATGTTTCCTTCCTTGCAAGGTTATTTTAAGAAATCATTTTACTTTACTAGAGACAACTCTACACAGTTCTACACTGATCTGGATGACATGGGCTGATTTTAATTGAGTTTTGTCATTTTTCTTGAGAGGTGTTTTAAAGTAATTTAAAATTAATGATTTTGACCCATAAACACCTCTAACAGTACAAGTTGAACTATGTCAAACTGTGCCAAAAAGTTGTCATGGTTCAACCACAATTGGCAACTAAGTATCATGCAGCCACTCACCAACTCCTCACCCTCCTCAGTGAGGATGAGAATTGGGAATAAGAGTAAATTTATAGGTTGAGATAATAACAGCATACTAATTTAAATAACATATACTAATAATACCACTAAAATATTTATAATTCAAACGCGAGAGAGATGGGAATAAAACACAAGATAAACATGTGATGCACAATTCAGTTGCTCCCTCAGTTTTATATACTGGGCATGGCATCTTGTGATATGTAATATTCCTTTGGCCACTTTGGATTGTCTGACAAGGCCGTGCTCCCTCCCAGCATCTTGTGCAGCTCATCACTGGCAGAGAGCGTGAAACTGAAAAGTCCTTGACTTAGGGTCAGCACTACATAGCAACAACCAAAACAGCAGTGTGCCATCAACATTATTCTCATACTGAATCCCAAATAACACTGTACCAGCTACTAAGAAGAACATGAACTTTGTCCCAGCTGAAACCAGGACAGTTATTCTGTGCAGGACTGTCATGGTACCATAGAGAGCAGGGAAGGGGTTTACTGGAGGAGAAATTGACTACATAAGTATGCCACTAAGTGGATTTGAGGAACTAAATGCTGTCAAACTGTCCTGAATGAATTTACCTCCCTCAATAAATATTACAATGTCCATTGGTGTGCAAAAAGACACCTTAATTTCAGTGGTGTGCCTTTGCATAGTCCTTCATTTTGCATCATTCCTTCACTTTATCAGTATTGCCCTTTGGTAGTGAGGAATATTTTGAAAAGGTCTTTGCAGATTGTCACTCCATATAATCTCACTGTAATGACCAATCATTTCTGTGAAACCCAACTCACAGAGATAGTTCAGGAAAGTCTCCTTATATTACTTGGCCTGCAGAAAAAGTGTAGCTATGCTTATTTTGTCTTTTAGACTTATTCTTTCCTCTAAAACTTGTGTCCTCTCTTACACATACAAACACAAAAAACCCCCCACCATCCAACCATGTGTTTTAAATTACTTTTCCTTAATTATCAATGGTTTTTAAGGGCTCTTCCTACTCATCCTTCCTCCTTGCTCCCACCAGGACAACCATTATCCTTAAACAGAGTCCTCTGCATGTTCTGATCCTTGATAACCCTTTGGAAAAAAATACTGTTGAACTTGTTTGTAGTGTTCACTAAACAAGTGTGATGTCTTAACTAAGCATCTCTGATCTAAAATTACACTTTCTTATAATGCTTGATAACCTGGAAAAGTAGAGTACAAAGAAGTGAGGCATTTAACTCACTATTTTATTGACTCCTGTCTAAGTAGTTAGCTCTGAAATTCTGTTATTCTGATTGAATGGTGTACAAATCATGTGAAAAACCACAATGGTTTACATTTGCATTGACGTCTGGTATAAACCAAACATACAATATTGAGAGGATCAAACATTCACTGTCACAGGAGAAACCATTGTGTTTTTTTTTTTTTTAAACCTCTTGATAAAGTATCAGACTTGAAAATATTTTAGTCCAATTTTCAAGAATAATTACTCATCTGTAGTGTTGTGTACAGTTATATCTACTTACAGAATTGCTAAGTGTTGCCTAAATTAATAGTGTCAAGCTATTAAAACATCATCAATTTTCTAGAAACAGAGGCCAGCCTACAGTTCTAGCTCCAGCAATAAGATTTTTTAATGCTTTAATGTCTAATATAAGAAATTGCATTGTAAATGATCCTGTACAAACATTAAAACTGAAGTGGTAGAAATCAGTGTCTGTGGTAAGAAATACATCATGAAGATGAATTCCAAACTCATACATGAATTGGCAGGAAGGAAATGAAAACAAAGATGGTAGGTATGCTACAACAGCAAATAACAGGTCAGTTCCATATCAGGGGAACTGCAATTCTCATAACAATTTCTTGGTTTTCAAAGAAAGGAATGTCAGGCCAGATCACACACACTAGCAGGTAAATTTTGTGACAGACTCAGAATTATGTACACATGAATATCACAGTCTGAAACCCAATAGATCATCACATTCTTCTCTACAGCTATTTGTAAAGTTTTGGAAGTGCTTGATGGCAACATGACTGTTTGAGCTTTATTCTCTGTCAGGATCTGGAAAATTAATGTCCTAAGTAAACGTAAGATACTTTGTCTTATCAGGGTTCTTGATTGGGCAGATAGTTGCTCTTCTTCTATGTTTAAATGAATTATAAAATTAGTAATTTAACATTCATCTCATATTTGCATGAGAAATTATGTGATCCAATAACTTGCATGTCCCCAAAATATGAAAAAAACTTGAAATAAAGAACTGTGCATATTTACACAAGTAAAATCTCTAACGTGTTATAGATTAGCTTTTGCCATTTTGAAATATCTTGATGCTCTTTTTTTCTGTTACAGGTTTTGTGAGTTAGTCAAGACTAAATCTAAATGAAAAGTAATGATATCATTATAAGCTAGATCACATTGCATAAGCTTATTGCCAGCACTTGGCATAATTAGAAGGTAACTCTTATTAGCTTCTAGTTAAGATATTCAGTAATAGATTATTTTTTTTTAATTTATTCTCTGCTGCATGACCATGGTATAAAACATGGAAACCAAAATATGATGTATCATCACCTAAAGAGAACTTCTGTTTCACTCAGCACCTTGCATGTATGTGTCTGCAGAAGGTTAAGAGAAATGGCAGTGATTCAGGAAAAAGAGAACTTTGGAAATCTGAAAAGTGAACCCAAAACCACAGGAAATGAGTAATTCTGGAGTGGTTTAGTTACTGAAAAAAAAAAGAAAAAAAAAGAGAATTCCATTTGAATTTCTCTTGGTAGGTATGAGGAGGCTGAATCAGGCAGATTCCTATCCCATATCCTGAATCACTTCCACAGTTTGCCCTGATGGCTGAGGAAGGATGGCAAGATGTAGACATGCTAAAGAGCTGTGGTTTATAGGTAAAACTGGTATGTGATAATTGAATGAACACACATTAGTCAAACAAACCATTTTGAAGACACATATGTAAGCTACATATGCCATAAAAGGAGTGCCATCACTAAAATATACTAGAACATTTCTTTAATAGCATATATATTGGAATTAAAAGCAGTAGAACAGAAGTAGACAAGTCTCTGGTATGCCAGAAAAGCTGGCACTGTAATAAAATTTTAGATGAACTAGAAACAAAGGATAGATAACAGGTACTCTGAAAGCTCCAGTCCACTGAAGCCTGTGCAAGAGGAAATTGCACTAAAGTGAATCTAGGGAAAAAGACTGTCAAAGGGCACTTCTGCATGGGACATTGTAGGAAGACAGATTCTCATTTCATGCAAGATTTGAGCAAGAACGACTGCACAGTGTGAGATCAGTCCAAAAATCATGTAGCTGTTTTGTTGAAGCAACACAAGCACACAACTCTGGATTGTCTCAGAGTAAATTATTTCAGGATCAGCAATACACTGATGCTGTGATGGTCTTCATAACATTGACTGTTTTTCAACTACCTGCAATTAACCATTCAGACACAGACAAAGGCTAGCTGCACATACTTTTTCTAAGAATCAGACTAGATAGGGCAAAACCACAGGATAACCTGTATCTTCAACTCTATTCTGGTATATTAGAGTGGCAGTCTGACATTGAAATGTATGCAAAAAGATTGTAAGGTGAAAAAGTGCATGCACTCTAACTAGTGTGATCAGGTATTTGAAATGTAATTCTCTCTTCTATAGGGAAAATGCCTGATTCTGAATAGAAAGAACTTCATATATGAATGACAATTAAACATATGATTCTTTTCATTGGACCAAAAAAAAACCCCACTGTTTTTACCAGTGCTCAAAATAACAGTTATCTTAAATCTTGAGTCCAGAGCAGAAAATTCTGTTTGGCTAACGGAGGAGTAAGTTGAGGATTTTGATTCTGTTTCTTAAAAGTGTCTTTTGTGTGTGTGTGTGTGTGTGTTGTGTATGTTTTCTTTCCTTGTGACTGAGCTATAGGGTGCCTTTAAACATTTATCTATGGTTTCACTTTTTGTATCTCTGTCCATGTTTTGCTACTTCATGCAAGGTTCTAGGAGTTTGCAGCATAATGAAAAAAAGTGCAAATAATTTATTTGAACAAATTCATTGGATTAATTATTCATGATGAAAAATTGACCTTCTTTGTCAATAGTATTCACCCTTATCCCTTTCTCCTTCCCTTGGTCCATGTCACATTAGATATAGAAGTAAGCAGTTACTAGAAGAGCAGCAGTTGCTAGAGCTTTTGAGATCCTGTTTTAGAAGTGCATATTTTCTAAGCACATATACAAGCTTAGAAATAGAGAAAATTGAACTGAAAAATACAGCATGCATGTGGAAAGAAGAATACAACAGGAAGAGGGAAAGAAAGGAAAGAATACATAGTTGCACTTGCTGCAATCCTCTCTTAAAATAAATGCTTACTATACCTATATCAAATCAGGTAAACCTGGACTTTATGCAAATCTGCCTCAAGTGCAATTAATGTGAATCATCTAACTGAGTAATAAAAAAAAGCTATTAATCATTTAATCTCAGTTTTCAGCCTCTAGCGACTGCAAATGTAACTATCTTCAGCTGGAATCCTCAACTAAACACAGATGTTGAGATGCCAA
>VXAU01001321.1:119435-142024 GCA_013399695.1 Formicarius rufipectus | reverse complement strand
CAGGAGGTTACTTTCAGCGAGTGATCTTTCATTCCCTGATATATATTATTTTGTAAGAAAATCTGCTACCAGATGTGCCCGTAAGTATGGCAAGCTCTCCCTCCTGATGACTCTACAGCTGTATGCTATGAGGTTGTTAGCTCCCATACTCCTTCCTCTCCTTCATACACTGCTTACAGTAAAAGGGTCCTATGTTAAATGCAAGCCATAATGTACCTTATTACTTTAAATATTCTGAGATACTAATCTGAATTCCAAAGACAGAAAACAAAAATATATGTATTTACATATAACAATTTACATTACAGCATTACTTAGGTCTTGAAACAACCCTGTGAAGTTGTAACCCCTGTATCTTAACCCATGGCAAAAAGGAAGAACTTTAACTGCTAGTATACTGCTTGAAATAAAGGTCAGACTCCCTTTCAACATAAAACTAATGCAACCGACAGAGAGTTTAGGGACTCATCTTGCTTTCCTGGTCTTAACTACATACTTATATACCACATTTACAAAAAATTTTTACTTTCCTAGGATTGAGGAGTCAATGAATGTATAAAGGTGCAGTGTTACCTGACACTCCCATAACTATCACCAAAAGTAAGCCAAGGCAAGGTTATGTTCCATAGAAAAAACCACATGAACAACAGAAGGAAACCCAGTTTATCTTTCCCTGTGATTTTCAAAGTGCACCTCACGTCAAGACAGGAAAGAACAGCCTTCCCTACCTGATCCAATGGATTGTAAAAACAGGATTATCATTTTACTGAATTTAAGATTAAGAAAAACCTCGTAGTCTTTAATGTTTCCTGCATCAGATACCTGAGACACCTAGTTCACTGGTAACAAACATTGTGCCAGTAAGTACACAGGTTTTTCAGCTGCATCTTTCAACTTTGAAGATGAGTTGTCAACAGAAAATGTGTAATTTCACCACAGTGAAAGGCTGGACTGGTTTTACCTGTTCTGGCAAAGAAGCAATCTTAACGAGTCATAGGTCTGCTTGGGAGGGAGGATAACTGTTGTAGGAAAGTGGGAGAGAGAAATGTAAGTAAAGTAACTACTGCTTGCATTTCTACATCACAGTCATGTCACACTGCTTTCCGCTCCTTTCTCAGTTCACAACATCTGGCCTTATCTGAACATTTATAGGGTAGTTTTTCAGCCTATTCACCATCAGGGAAACTAAGACTAAGGAGTGATTCTAACGATTGTGTAGATTTGTTGTCATTTGTTTCTATGCCAACGTCATAAAGCAGTTAAAGACCCTTTCCTGGGAATTAGGATGTAAGTGCTTTAACTACCCAGAGAAAAGAACTGAAGCGCTCTCTCTTGTAAACCATGAAATTATTGTGCAAATGTGGTCACCTCTCATTCCCTTGAGCTTTGAATAAAAACAGAGGGGCCTCAAGACATTTGGACTCTGTCCCTAGAGGAATATAAATGTATGTCCTAAGAGCAGGCTCCTGAACATAAGCATGGAAAACCTTTTCTGTAGACCCTAGATGTGAACTATATACAAAGCTGGTTAGATCTGATAAAAGTGAAGTACTTCCAGAAAAATGTAGAAGGAGATTAGTTATTTAATGGGTACAGAGATGAACGCTAGGATATTTACAGACTTTCCCTACCTAGAGGTTTTGAGAGAGAATTTTATTAAACTTAAAATGCCTAAATTATGTGAACCTGTCTCTTGGTCCCTTCAAGAAAATTCCTTTAAGTTCTTTTCAATATGACCCAGAAGCAGATTTTTATATATGTTAGCATAGGACTGTTTAAGAGTGGGGTTTTTTTTCAATTCTGTTGTGCAATCACTATTTGATGAACAATGTATTTGCCAGATTTTGTCCATATTTGTCAAATAAATTATTCAACAAATCATTTTCACTTTATTTGATCAGCTATAACAGCCTTTCTGACTCTTCTGCAATCTAGACATCTTTTAAATAAATAAGTATGCTTGTCTCCAGAGACTTCGGGAGTTGAACAGCTGGTTTCCATCACCATGGTAAAAGCCTCGAGGGTGATTCTGGTTGAATACCATTATTCTTCCCTGGTATAGGATTGTGTGTAAGAGGAACTGCAGAAACTGTTTGTATTTTAGATACACAAGAATGTTAGAAAAAATGAGCTCTAAATTGGTCTTTGTTGGGAAAGAGGCAAGATCCTGAATTCTGGTTTAATAAGAAGCAGGTAGGTAACACCAAGGTGTCTCATTTCTTAAAATGGATGAAGTGTGGAGTGGCAGACAGATCTGAAAAGTCAAGCACTGTAAACTGAGTCTGAAGGACAGTCAGCTCCTCAACAGGTGATACCAATCACTGAAGGAAGGAAATAAACTTGTAAAGGTAACTATGATTTATTTTTTAATGAGAAACGTAAAACTTATAAAGAACCTTGAACAGCCTTTTTTAGTGAAGTATCTTCAATATTAACAATCCACTTCACTATTCTTTTACTGGATAAATGATAAAAATATGCAGCTCTGACTCCTAAACATTGATGTTCAGAGTTATTTAAGCTCAGGATGGCATGCCCAGACTGCTATTGTTGCTAACAAATGCTCACCAGCATAAAGAAGAAAATTTTCTACCACAGCAACCTCAGGGAAACAGATGGCTGCTAATGACAATATCATCATCTTCAAGTCTTGGAGGAGACATTGTTTTAATAATAAAGGCTTACAAATTTTTTTACCCAACTTGCAATTAAAATATTCCATTTTTAATAGATAATTTGGATTAATAGGAGAAAACATGTTGAAGGATTCATTTTTCATGGTTATCATCAGCCTCAGGGTTGTACTTTACATTAAAGGTAAATGCATACATAATTTATTTAGGGTTCATTAATCATTAATGAAAGTTTCAAGTGTGTTACAGGTGTATATGGTATGTGCCACGGATGATTACGAACTCCTCAGTAAAATGTATTATATTCACTTGCTATCTATTACTACAAATGATAAAGTTACTTGTCAAATTTTGCAGTCATCTCTTTAAAATAGTAGTTTATTAACCACATGCTAAGTACCCATTAGATGTTTATTAGTTATTTAGAAATGTATCTTTAAAATAAAGTTTATGCCCCATTAGCAGCTGGATAAATGTCATGTGAAGATACACAGCATTACTGTATTTCACTAATTCTTTCTTTGGAAAATGCATTTATTTGAGATTAATATATACCACTGTAATTATCTTTTGAAGTATATGTGCTTCATTTTGCTGTAAAATTTGCACTGGTAAGTAGAACACTGCGAGACAGAAGATCCGGTTGTGGTTATTTTCTACTCAAGTGCTTCCTTAGGCACTGCTAGACTAATTGTAAAACTTGAGCGCTGACAAGACAAGGAACAAATATGTGCACTTTATTTGAAACAATGTGAGTTCCACTCTCACTGAATCCTTTTGGATAAAGCAAAGACATTTAGATTGATGAGAAAAGCGTATGTTTTCCTACAGTGAAGAGTGAAAAGTAGACATCTTCTGAAGGAATCAGTTTCTAGGTGGGTCTTTTTCCAAAACAACATGGTTTGGTAATAGGTTTGTGGCATATGTGCCTGAGTGCATATATAGATGCAAAGTGCCATGTGGTTGCATATGTCAGTTCTTCAACTCCAAAGTAAGAGTACACTATTGATGATGACAAAAGGCTGGGAACCACTTACAAACAGATGAACTTTAGATAAACAGATGAACTATAAAAGCAGGGTTGGTATTACAGATAACAATGGCTTTAAGCAAAATTATTATTATTTTGGGTCCTATCATCTGGAAATGATGAAAAAAGGAGGACAAGTCATGACAGTAGATGATGGTAACTCTTGTTTAGATGAAGTGTATTGTAGGCAGATGTGACTTTTGGATGCATGAGGTGAGATATTTCCTTGTGACATCAATATAGGTGCACTACCAGAAGTGGAGTGACTGTTCTTCAAAGTTATGAAGCGATAAAAGACAAAAGGAACAGCACTGACTGTCTTGAACTGCATGGTATCTGTTCAATATAATTTTTTCCCCTCAAGTAGATTCAGATTTATGAATTTGTAATACCACTTGCAGATATCTACATTGTCAATGCCTGAATCTGATGTCATCACCTTAGACTGCTTAGGTCTAGCAAGGGCAAATAGCTGCTTTGAGCGGGAAACAGATTTGCCTTATTTTAGATCTGCATTTAGAATGAGTTGAACCCGACAGAGAAGAATGGAGAGACCTTGACCACTGGTTTGGTAGCTTACCTAGAAGACATCTCTCTCAGTCTTAATGCTCTTTTTGCCTGATTAAGGCAAGCATCACCTTGGCTCCACCACATCCCAAATCAGTGTTCTAAACATCCTGCTAATGATTCTTGTTTCCTTTCTTGTTTCACTGGTTAGGACTGCTCTCATCCTAGCATAGACCAGTTGCAGATGAAGGCACCTACTTTTTACAGAATCACAGAGTGGATCAGCTTGGAAGGAACGAGGGTGGGTCATTTGGTCCAATCTTCTTGCTCAGGCAGTGTCATCCAAGAGCAAAATGAACAGGATTGTGTCCACACAGTACTTGAATATGTCCAGTGAGGGAGACTCCACAACCTCTCTGGGTAACATGTTCCAGTGTGCAAGCACATGCACAGTAAAGAAGTTCTTCCTCACTCAGGTGGAACTTCCTGTGCATCAGTTTCTGACCATTGCCTCTTATCCTGTTGCTTGGCACCACCAAGAAGAGCCTGAGTCCATCCTCTTGACACACTTCCTTCAGATACTTACAGACCTTGATGAGGTCCCCTCTTTATCATCTCCTCTCAAGGTTAAACAGTTCCAGACACCTCAACCTTTCCTCATAACAGACATACTTCAGTCCCTTAATCATCTTTGTTGTCCTCCACTGGACCACCTCCAGGAGCTCTATGTTTCTCTTGTAGCGTGGAGCCCAGAACTGGACCCAGTGCTCCAGGTGAGGCCTCACCAGGACTGAGTAGAGGGGCAGGATCACCTTCCTCAACATGCTGGCAATGCTTTTCCTAATGCATGCCAGGACGCCATAGGCCATTTTGGCCATGAGGGCACACTGCTGTTTCATGGACAGCTTGTTGTCTGCCAAGATCCCCAGGCCCTTCTCTGCCCCTTAGCTTTCCTGCAGATGAGCCCCCAACCTGTACTGGTGCCTGGGATTATTTTCACCAGGTACAGAACCCTGAATTTGCCTTTGTTGATTTCAAACAGTTCTTCTCTGCCCATCTCACCAACCTGTCCAAGTCATTCTGAAAGGCTGCACTTTAACAAGATCATCTCTCAGGAACCTCTGACCTGGAAGAGCAGGGTAAAAGAATGTTGGAAGGAAGATGTTCCTTTGGTCAGTGAGGTTTGGGATAGAGAACACTTGGGCAAACCAGACATCTGCAAGTCCATAGGCCCTGATGGGATGCACCCATGAGTGCTAAGGGAATTGGTGGACACTATAGTGAGGCTAATCATCTTTGAAAAACTGGGGCAATCAGAAGAGGTGCTGGAGGACTGTAAGAAACAAAATGTCTTCAAAAAGACCAAGAAGCAGGACCCAGGTAACTGCCAGTCAGTTTGACTCACCTCAATGCCTTTAAAGGTAATGGAGTGCCTCATTCTGGGGGCCATCTCTATCCACATGGAAGACAAGAAGGTGATCGAGGTAAATTGTGCTTGACCAACCTAATTGACTTCTATAATGAAATAACTGCCTTGATAGATGAGGGGACAATGGTATATATTGTCTACCTTGACTTCAGTGAGGCTTTCAACACTGTCTCTCTCACTATCATGGGCAAACTCAGGAAGAGTGGACTGGATGAGTGGACAGTGAGATGAAGTGAAAACTGGCTGAATGGCAGATCTCAGAGGGTTGTAAACAGTGGCACAGGGTCTAGCTGGAGGCCTGTCACTAGTGGTGCTCCCCAAGGTTCAATCCTGGGCCCAATACTATTTAAGTTATTAATCAATTACTTGGATGAGTGAGTAGATGCTTCCTCATCATGTTCACTTATGACACAAATCTGTGAACTCTTCCTGGCTTTTGAGAGACCCATAGACTGGTCTGCACAAAGGACTCAGTGTTATCATACAATAAATTCCTGTCTACATTTTAAACACTTTTTTATGATATCTATCTCACAGTCTTCTTCTTGCTGCTTTTCTGCAGTGAACATTAGCTTCAAATGGGTTAGGGATTCTTCAAACAATTAAACATCTAAGGGCCCTTCATCATATTGTTCATTTATACCTTCTAATTTGATTAAATATGGCACTGAAGTTGGTATTAATTTGAATTATAACAGGAACATTAACTTTGACTGTCAGTAGAAATTTTATAGTGGTTCCAACTTGATTATTGTGTGGTAGATTATTTTTATAATTTTTTATTTGTGATGTGATATCATAATTGTATAAATGTACAAAAATTAATATTAAACAGAGTAAAAATCCCCAGCCATTGTTATGGATTTTGAAAACACTGAAGAGACATTTCAGTAAAATACGACCTCTGTTAACAACCTGTCATAAAGCCGTTGTCCTGCAGAAGGTTTTGTGTGTACTGAATTCAGTACTTCATCCTGTAGTGGAATTCACTCCTTGTCTATGGCACATAAAGCTTCAAATCTAATAGGTGCGTAGGTTGTGAGTGACGAAGAGGAAGGAGGGGAAGCACCTTGTGGAAATTCTAGAGAGAGAAAAGTCAATATTTTGTTTTCAGTGCAAGTGACGCATAATTTAACCCAGATCTTAAAACAATTAAAGAAGAAAAAAGTGTGTCATGCTCTCTGTGATTTTCAGATAAAATAATCCTGAAATGTTTCTCTAAGGTATATATTAAATGTTCTTTACGTAAATGTACTTCCTCAGCAATCTGTTCTTTGTTCATTTAGATAAAGCAGTACACCATTTCATTGTCAAACAATCCCTGCTAATAAATAAATGATTCTACAATGAGACACACTTGTCCACAGTACATGAAATATTGGAAAACAATGTCAATAAATTGACAGTATTAAATTTCAATCAACTTAGATTGCATAATTAAGGGAAGGGAAACACCAACAGTTCCAAAGGGTGCTAACAATCGCACATAAAACCTCCATAGTGCACAAAAAATGTGCCCCAGAATGACAAAAAATGAAACACTACCTTTATGATATCATAATATCAGTATTATGGTTGGTTTTAGTAACAAGAAAAGGAGGAAATTAGCTTGTGTGTTTTATGAAGCACTTACACTAAGGCATTGCAATGAGAAGAAATAATATTGTCTTACATTAGATCAATTTTGTTTGGAATTTTGTTTCACATGCTCATATCAGCAACTTTTGAGAAGGAGAGAATAGTCACTGTAATGGGCACTTGTAGAAAACTCTGTCCAAAGAGAAAATTTATATCTAATCATTACTCTAATCATGGTCGAATTAGTAATTGGGGAAAAGATATTTATTCTATTTATTAGTTTGGAGGTGTTCGGATTACTCAAACACTTCCCTTCATATTTCTATTGATGATATTTAAAAGGTAAAAGTGTTTTTGCACTCTACAAAATGTTTTTCTTCATCTGTAACCTTTGAGAAAATGAATAAGCTTTTTTCTTTTTTTTTTTTTCTTTTTTTTTCTTTTTTTTCCAGTTTTCCACTGTTGGCTTCTGCAGAGAAGCTGTTATTAACAGAGAATCACTTTGTTCCTTGTCTTCCTATCTCTTACAGAAGTATTTCCTGGAAACCAGATACTGATTTCTTAACAGAGATTTTTGAAAAAGAAAAGGAAAAGACTTCTAGGTGTGTGATATTTCTTTGTTCAAAGATTCTTTGGTTAGATTCATAGGATAAATTGGAGATTATTTTTCTGAGACCACAGAGAAATTAAAAGCTGAATAAACTCTTCCAACTGTATTCCTTGTCATGTTTCTGTAATGCTAAAAATAATACTGGCTGATGATAATTTCAACAGTATCACTTAAAAAAAAAATTTACCAAAAAACTACAAATATATAGTGAAAGTAATAATAAAACAAACCAGTCTTTTGTTACCAAACTCTGAAGGTACCCCTTAGTTAATATTTATATATTTAAAATAAGAATATATATTTGCATACATGTTTTGTATTTTTAAAAATTATCTTATTAGTGTCATTTTTAATACAACTGACTGAAAAAATAGAGTTCTGGCTGAGTAACACTAAATATTCTATGTTTCGCTTAAGCTACTGCTCATTAGAGTGTTTTTAACTATAATGGCACATATTCCACTTTATTATACAATTAAGGATGCAATATGAATATTTCATGCTTTCATTAGCTTTGCTGTATACAGAAAGGATTGCATCTCCTACAAGCAACAAATTAAAAAGATTCCAAATGTCCAACAGGAAAAAATCAAGTTTACATCTGTATTAATCTAGATTGAAGATTGAAGAAAATGCTGGGAACCAAACAAATTTTATTCTGTGACAATGTTTCCATATATAGAAGGTAAATAAATATAAAGAAAGAAATAAAGAAAGAAATAAAGAAATAAATATAAAGAAGGAATACATATAAAGAAGGAAAGAAATTAGAAGGGAAATGAAGTGAAACAAGCAATATAGATATAAGTTAGGGAGAAGGAAAACAAGGAATGTTCAATTTTCATCCTTTTTGGCAGCACCAAAGATTTATTTCTTTGGTTTCTTTGCAGATGCCAGATATAGGTAGGCAGATTTGAAGACACTATAGCTCATGAAAGTAGATGGCCTTGGCCTCTGATGGAGGCTAAAACTCAAATTGCCTGGTAGCTCAGGCAGGAAGCAGCAGGATTATATCAAGCAAGCAAACACTAGATTAAATTTATATGGGGTGTGGCTCTTTGGTACTTGGTACTGCAAAAAAATCATCAGGCATGGAAAAAATATTGATAGAAAACTGTGAAACTATGTAAAAAGTGATTCTGTTCATTTTTGAGGTTTCATTTGTGAAACAAAATAAAGGAAATGTTGCCAAATATTGATAAATGTGTGGGCTTCAAAACATACCTGTAGTGTAAAACTGCCACATATAGTTCATATACCCAAGATGTAGTGAAAAATACCCAAGGAATAACCTTATAGATGTCACTCTTCTCCCATATTCTTCCTTTTACTCTGTCCTCATCCTCCACTGCACTTCCATTTTACTGTCTCTGCTTTCAACCTCACATTCCTTCCTTCAAGCCAGCTTGTACTCTCACGTGGTTGCTCATGTGCCAGTTCATATCCCCCTGTCTGATGCTCAGAAAGAGTTTGTAGTGTGATCAGGTGAACTTAATGTAAGCAGAAGAAGCTTGCAAGGGGGTAGGAATGCAAAGAGGACCTCCTTTCTGGAGTTAGGAACTAGGTATTCAGGTAGAGCTGCCTCCTGAACACTCAGCCTTGGCAATACACCTATTCTGAAATTGTCTGAAACTGAAGCTTTATCCAGGTCTCTGTGCTCTTATTAATTACCACTTTTGGTAATCAATTGTATCTCAACGCTCCTCTGTTTGATTCTTCAAAACAGGTTTTGTAGCTTGCCTAGGGAATACACAAATTACTTTCTCACTGTGACCCTGAGACCACCCTAAAAGCCAGACTGGAAGGGTGTGAAGTCTAACTAGCATTACATCAGTCACAGCCCAGGAGATGGACAGCAGGGAATCTGCAGGATCACTGACAGTCAGTCTGATGGTGCAAGGAACGGCGTTCTCATGTGTACTTGGTTTTGAGACAGCTTTCCAAACAATACATGTCTATTCAAACAGGATGGATTTGAAGGAAACCTATGTTTCCTTTCTCACTCATGTGTGAAGATGACCAAAATCCAGAGAGCCATTATGGTTCTCTGGAATTAGTAGGAAGAACTTCCCATACCCCAAAGTCTGGCTATGGTTTTGGGGTACAGATTTCCATAACAAGTGTTGTGGCATACTTTCCTACTGATTTTAGACTCTTTAACTGTGCTGCTTCCAGTTGTTTTTTTCTCCCCCTGCCATTTTTCACTAGTGATGTTTTCATAACCTTACTAAACACCCATCATGAGCTCAGTGATAAAGATATCCAAGAATATTATCCTTCCCTCCTTATAGACAAGTATCCCTCTTAACCTGAGCGAAAAAGACTTCCTGGGGAGTGGACAGAGATGGTATGACACAGAGAATACTCATTCTTTTGGGGACAGGTGAAAAAAATATTTGTCCCTCATATTTCTCAAGATTTCTCAAGACTCTGCCATTCATAAAATAATTACAATAAATGAGACAGAAAATGATAGTCAGAGGGGAAAGACGCTGGCTACAATATTATTATTCTTTGATATTTTAAGTAATCTGTCATTTAAAGCATAGTTAAAATATCCTCTTTGTATATTTGCTACCCATGCAAAATAATTTCTGGGCCCTTTTTTCCCTTCTCCTTTTAAGTGGTGGCAATTAAGGAAACATTCTTAGGCGTTAGAGAACAGAAAATTTCCAAAGAAGTCCCCAGCTGCAGCCACTGAGTTATGTAGTCTTGCTGCTTCTAAGATGGAGGTCGATGTACATGTGGCAGAGATCGTCATCCAGTGGTATCCAAGGCTGATGGTGTATAGATTTAATGAGGACAGAGTTTAGGTTCTCTTTACTTTTCCCATTTTCTTTTATGAATTATGTTGATCAGGTCTGCATAGAATACCGAGGTACTTTCTCACCTTGTATTTACTTTACCTCTGTTGCCTTTACAGGTTAAAAATTATCCAAAAAGAAGTTCAAAGGAAGTGTTTAAATGTTTGTCCAAATGGAGGCACAAGAGAAAGCTTGTAAGGGTCAGAGAAGACAGAAAATTGAGAAACCAAGTGATTCAAGATAAGTGTTTTCCTGAGTTTTAAAGAGACAGATCCTGGCATTTAATTTCAAATCAAATATTACCTACTTGTATTTTGAGTGCTATGTTATTTTATCGAGTTTTTTATTGAGGTCAATTATGCTTTGTGTTAAGCAACAGGGGTTGTTTTGTTTACTGCAATAAGTGTGAGCATTAAGAAGGAAAGAAAATATTCACCCCTTAAACCATTTTCAAGTCTTTATTCTTTTTTGACACATCTCTAGATATTGAGATACTACTGAAATACAATGTGACCTGATAGTTATATACATAGATTATAAGCAGGTACACTATTAATTAATTAGAACAATGGAAAGAAGGGGGTCAGTGCAGATTCTTCAAAGAAGAACACATTTTGATATTACTGGGGTAACTGATCTCTCATTCTCAGTTTCCATTAGAACAGTCAAGTAAAGGAGTTTTCTTATATGGTCTTATCTCAAATCTCATCTTACAATTTTCAGTGGAAATAGTCTGGAGCACATATAATCACTCTTTTATCAGTAAGATAAGATGCCCCCAATCTGTCATATGAAATCATCTCATTAGTATATTGTCATCAGAAAAGGTGCTTTCACATGTTTGTAGCCGTTGTGAGCTGTTCACCAGTGCCACTGTCTTCTGACAGAAGAAAACACTGGTGGGGTAAAATACAGCACCCAGCCATATATGTTTAATATCTTACCCAAAGATAAATGCAAAATAGAGGCATTGTGCTTTGGCAGGGAGACTGTAATAACTGTGAGTCCTAGCTGCAGTGTAGGTATCTGCTGCTGGGCCAGCCTGTTCACAGATTCATCCCCACTGCCCAGTCTCCACAGGTGAGCTTTCCTCATAGTTTCAGAAGTCACTTGGGGAGCCACCAACTAGGCAGGAGCTGGCGGTGTCCCTGTGCCACGTACTGTGTGTCAGTGCCCAGTCAGTGGTGGCTGCAGGCTCTGTGAGGGTGTGAGGGGTGTCCAGGTCTGCCCTGGGATGGACATAAGTGATGCCAGCCAGCTCCAACCCACTCACCACAGGACACAGCCGAGCCCCTCAACCAAGGTGGCAGTGCCTCTGGGAAAGAGCAAAGTGATGGATGACCTTGATGAGTGAGGAAAACTCATGTAAACAGACCAGTTAAATGCAAAATAGTTTTGAGACAGAGTACAACTGAGAGCAAAATGAGAAAAATAGTTGATGGTTAAAGGCTTTGGTTTATTTAAGTCACATTATTTTAATTTTCTTAACATGATTTTTCTGTGGAAATTATTTTTTCTTTTCTTTTAATTAGTATTGCTTATGGGTATGGGCTTCCATAGAATATTCTGAGTTGGAAGGGACCCACAAGGATCACTGAGTCCAAGTCTTAAGTGAAATGGCCCATTCAGGGATCAAACTCACAACCTTGATATTATTACCATTATGTTCTAACCAACTGAGCTAATCTCAGAGTTCAGACTAGAATAAATGGTTTCATGATTAACAGAAATTTACTTGAAGTTGATGAAGAAGCATTTCAAAAAATATGCTTCCTGTAACACAGTATATTATTTTCTATCAATAGCTGAAACACCAGATTTGTACAACTGTATTTGACAAGCAATGAATGTGTCTGTGTTGCTGCCAAAATTGACCCTTGCTTAAGCACACAGCAGGGGCAAGTAGTCTTGTGTCTGTACTGATGCTCCTTCTGCTATAGACCACCATAACAGAGCATTACAGAGGTATATTACAGAGGTGTATATATATATATATATATATATATATATATCAGCATTACAGAGGTAGACTATGTGTCTCAAATTCTCAATCTACAGACCATGCTCTGCTGTACATAATGTAGCTGAGATTACTACAATATCTTTGTCTTTTACTCTTTGGCAGTGTTGTCTCAGGAATATCTGCTTCAGTCATCTTGGAAAGAAAGAAGTTAAAATTGTTTCAGCATTTTTAGATGCATGAATCCTTCCTGTGTCATGAAATGGTTCCATCTTTTTCTTGACAATCACTTCCTCACTGGAGTTAAATATATCTGATCANCCTCTGAAGTGAGTTCTTGTTCACGGTCATCAAGCATCAGCCAGGTGTTCATCAGACATGTAAACAACATGATTTGTGGGAGAATTCTCTTCCCTCTGTGACCATTACTAAAGCATCCAAGCCAGACTGCAAATAGTTTCCTGGATGCACTTACGATGGTTTTTTTTGTTTGTTTGTTTGATAGGTTGGTTTTGGGTTTGTTTTGTTTTGTGTTTTTTTGTTTGCTTGTTTTGTTTGTTTGTTTGTGTTTGTTTTTGTTTGTTTTGTTTTGTTTTTTTGTTTGGGTTTTGTGTGTGTGTGTGTGTTTTTGGTTGGTTGGTTGGTTGGTTGGTTGGTTGGTTGGTTGGGTATTTTTGGTTTGTTTGGTTTTTTTGGTTTTTTTTGTTGTGGTTTTTTTTTTTAGTTCTGGTGTTCAGATAACTGGATGTACATCTGGTCTTAAGGGAAGTTCATCTTACTTTGCCCCATAGTCCTGATCTCAGTCTGCTTCTACTTGATTTGTAGGCTGGACAGAGAGAGAGATGATATGGCATATAGTTTACCTCTTTTACCTATTGTGTGCCATCTCAGCCCTGTGGAGACTTCATGAGAGGTATAAGTTAGCTCTGAGGACCTTTACAAGAACACAGAAGGATCCCATTCAGACTGTCTAGAGGGTGGGAAGGCCTCATGCCGAAATGAGCCAGTAATTTCATCTACTGTTCACTTAAATAGTTTGTGATCTTTTAGGAAGTCTAGACAAGCATGGCTTTAAATTTAACCTGTGAGAGAAAATGAAACTTCCTAGAATTCAAGTAGTCTAATAAAATACATATTTTAGGAGGAACTCAGTAGTCAGAGAGAAAAGCAAATGAACCCAGCAAACAGCTATGATCATATAAAAACCTGCTCTCTTCTGCATGCATGGTTTAATTGACATGATGGTGGGTATTCAGTCAAAGGTTGGATTCAGGGATCTTGGAGGTCTTTTCCAACCTTAAGATTCTATGTTCTAAGTGAGTCAAAAAAGAGAAAAGTTACTAGTCTCCTTAAGGACAAATGGTCTGAAGGATACACAGCTTTTCATTACTTTCTCTTCCTCTGTTATTCTTACTTCTTATGGTGTGTAACTGTTGCCCTTTGTAAGGTTTAAAATGTGATGCAATTTATTATAGTAGCCATAAAGATCGAAGTTGCATCGTTTGTTTGTTTGTTTTTAACCAGAGTGTCTTAACCTGTTGATTTTATGGAGGAACAATAGAAAATATATAACATATATAAAACATATAACAACATCTTGATTTCACATAGTGCTAGTTTTCCCTGACATCTGTTAGCATTCCCTTCTGTGCTGCTGAGGATGATAAACACTGCAAGTACTCTATATAGACTCTATTCTCCAAATGCTTAAGCTAAATATTGAGTTTATCCTAAAGGTGAATACTGTTTCTTATTGTATGTTTGTGGCAAAGTTTTGGTAGTGAGGAGCTGCAGAGGTGGTCTTTATGAGGAGGGGCTCTGCCTGTGCAGGACACAGTTCCTGCCTCTGCACAGCAGAGAGGAGCGATGGGGAAAAAAAAAAAAAGTGTTATAAACAGCCCTGAAAATACCAAGGGCAGAAAAGTAGAAGAGGTGTTCTATGTGCCTTAGCTGAGATTCCCCTGCAGCTTGTGGAGGAGACCATGGTGAAGAAGCTGCCTACACTGCTACCCATGCAGGACCCCATGTCTGAGCAGGAGGATATTCTCTGCAGGAATTGCAGCACATGGAGAGGATTTGTGAGAAGGAAGAAGCAGCAGAGAGAAACAGTTATAGAATGACCATAATGAGTCATAACTACTGTTATGGACTGACTGAACTAGGTGTAATGGCTTTAAACTGAGAGTAAGATTATATTAGATATTAGGAAGAAATTCTTTACCATGAAGGTGGTGAGGTACTGGAACAGGTTGCCTGGAGAAACCGTGGATGTTCCACCTCTGGAACTGTTCAAGGCCAGGTCAAACGGGACTTTGAACAACCTGTTCTAGTGGAAGGTGTCCCTGGCTATGGCAGGGCTGTGGAACTAGTTAATATTTAAGGTCTGTTTCAACCCAAACCATTCTATGATCCCATGATGACAAACTCTAATTCTCCATTTGCCCTGCACCACTCAAGGAGAACGAGGTAGAGGACATGGGAACGAAGCAGTGAAGTTGATCTTGGGAAAAAGGAGGATGGTGGGATGAAGATGGTTTAGCTTTTGTCTTTGTTTTCACACTATCCATCTTCGTTATTAACTGTCAATTAATAACATTAATTTTCCCCAATTTAATCTTTTTTGTCTGTCATTGTAGCTGATGAGTGATCTTCCTGTCCTCATCCTGAGCCTCAAGTTTTTCATCCTACTTTCTCCACCTGTCCTGTTGAGGAGAGGGAGCGAATGAGTGACTGGATTGGTGTCTGGCTCCATAGGATAGCTCCATACTTTTAGGAACCAAGTATTTTAGAGAGGTTATATGTTTTGTTTGGACTGAAGGTTCAAGGCAGTTAGGCCAGAGCCTGTCTGCCATCTATTTACAGCAAAATATATTATATTCTCTCAATTTTATCTGACTGTTAAGCATATATTTACATGACTAAAACAAGTGATGTCTTCATGTCATTCATGTCTTATCAATGAATTTAACATATTGTACATATAGTAATTGACAAATACCTGAGCTGAAACTAATTTCTGAATACCAAATGTTGAACTGTGTTCAAATAATGTATTTGTCAAACAGTGGGATATCAGAACAATAACATCAACACATCGAATTTCAAAATCCGTACATGAGGAATATGCCAGTGGCAAAATGGACAAAATGAACCTAATGAAAGATAAAATCACTCTAGAGATGTTTTAAATCAATAACTTTTTTCCTCTCTAATACATTTTGGCAAATAGTGTATAAAAAGAATTTAGAACAGCTTACAAATTAATATGCACATCTAGACTGAAAATTACTGAAATTTTGCGAAATTAAAAAAATGCCCTGGAGAGCAAAGGAAATCCCCAAAGAAAATGCTAATTCAGAATGAGGCATTAATTGTGCAACTTTAATGTTCTTTCAAGAGCAATTGGGTGTCTAAGGTTTCAGAGTCCTCTTCATCATCTATCTGTGAATGAGAGAAAAAGCATGTAATTTGTGTCACACTAACAGTATGCAGCTGAAAATCAGTGATTCAGTATTCCATTCTAGTGCAGATGTATGCTTTGCCTTGTGTGGCACCATAGGATTTCACTGCAAACCTTATCATCAGTATTCACTTCATATTATGGCAATAGTCACTGACTGACTGATAAAAAGCTTTGGAACCCTTTTTTATGAAAGTTTCTATTGAGGATTCGGGAAACCTTAAATTTCCTGCAGCTCTGCAAACTTATTTAAAGGCACTCTGTTAGGGAGTAGCAATCTGGGACCTCACATAATCAAGCCAGTCATTTTCTACTGCTGCTCTACTTTCAGTTAAATTATTGACTATTGTATAAGGGGGTTTAGTTCAATATTCTGATTATGATAATGTCATTAAACGGTAAATCCATGTTCATTGATACCTAGCTGTCTAATGTTTTATTATGAAAGTTCAATATAAAGATTGAATTTCAAAACCTTCACTCAGGATTTTAAAACGACAATTTTCAGGGTTAAACTAAGATTAATTTCTAAATTTCTTGTCAAATACTTTATGGCTCCAGCCCTAAGGTCCCTTCATAGTTAAATCTCCTGTTAACATAATGGAAGTCTGAAGTGCCACAACGAAAGATACAATTTTGATTGTCACTGCATCCTCAAACACAAAGTGAGACAAGATTCATCTCTGCATGTACTTTGTTTTCTCAAAGGGGGTTTGCTCATTGCTAATCACTAGTCTGAAAGAAAAATTGCTACTAGGCAAGGCAAATAGATGTGTCTGGCAATGCTGTGGATTCCAGAGCTCTCTCTGAACTGTGGGAATCTGAACTCACCTGCACTGCAGAGTCCTTCTTGAATCAGTGGGATGTCTGTGATCCATTTTTGGTATAGATGGGAATGGCATCACTTAACCCTAGCCATGAATGGGGTAAACTAAAGTCATCCTCCTGGAGATGCTGGTGGGCTGATAGAACAAACAGACATTTCTCAGACTAGCTCTTCAATATAGAAGTGTTTTGCCACATCATGAAAACTGCACTGGGGAAAAATGCTCGATACAATTAATACCACATACTTTCTGGTTGTTATGCTTCATACTAACTACAATTAAACAGAATTAAGTAACTAACAAGAGCGTTGTTGCATTGCAGTCTCTCAACAGATAGTTGTTCCAATGGGAGAGGACAGTAAGACCTTAAAGCAGCTGCAAGGAAGAAACAGCTGACAACCTTTGTTGGGTGTAAATGTGGAATGTACATTCAGTGTACTTGTTTTATCTTTTGTTCTAACATCTGTGACTTAGTCTATATGCCACCAGCAATTACTTGTAGAATTCTGGTAAAGAAAATAAAATATGATTACAAGTAGGAAAGCAAATATGATGAGTTATCATGGCCATTATAGAACAAGAATACTGATCTGGCACTCTTCAAATTGCTTAACTGCACTGCAAATGCAATCAATCAGCTTTATTTGTGCAATATATTAACTCCTTTTAAATATTTTTTTTATCTTCTAACAAAATATATCCTTTATTATATCAGTTCTCATTGTGTACTCCTCTTTTTTGATGTCTCTGGTTCTCACACTCTCTAAAAGCCTTGTTTCTAGGAGACCTCTCATATCAAAAATGTTGCCCCAAGCTGTTGACACTTCATGGTTCATCTGGCAGGAAATGGAACTTCAATTGGCAGGGAGAATATAGGTTTTCATTAATGCCTTTCACAACTGAGTATCAAAATTATTTATTCTGTACTAATTTTCAGGGTGATTAAACTGGGTCAAACACTGAGAAGTATTTGGGTGGCTATTTTCAAATTGCATTGTTACAAGGATGTCTTATGGCAGTGTCTCTATGTTTAGTTGCATGCACAATAACATTTTCTCCTCCTGTAATTGCTCTCACTCTTAATTGTCTCTCTCTACTGCTCCAAATGTCAGGTTTCCAATGGAAGATGTTCTTGCTAAAGAAGGAATAGGAATAATAAATAAGAGGGATTTTCCACATTGAAGTATGATGCACTAAAGAAAGGTAGAAAAGAGACTGAGTTCCAGATGAATGAACAATTGCTCTGAGCAAAGCATGATTGTAGTCACCTGAACTGTAGATTTTTCAATTAAAAAAATATCTGTAATATGTTGGCAATTTTACACTTCATACATCAACAGTATTTTTTTTGTTGTTCACTTTTTCATTGGTTGGGGTCATTACAAATTTCAGTAAAAGTTACCTCTGCAAAAAATTTTTTTTCTGTAACATGTTATTTTCCTGCTTTACTTGTGTTAACCCAGAGGTTATAAGTTAACCCAGAGGTTAACTTATAAGTGGGATTTTGTTACAAAAGCATCTTTCTTAGTGGAGTTAGTTTTGATACATCAAGAGTAAACATGAGACAATAAACTTTTAATCCAATGGAAGGTTGTGTTTCCCTTTACACTATTGATGTCTGTCCTGCCTGTGAGCTAACATTACTGAATCTATAGTTAAAGAAAAAGAGCTACTGATACTATGAAAGTGGTTAATTATTGGTTCATTAGACTTTATTTTTTTTTTTTGTTCAATATGCACCAAAAAGCAATTCCTTACTAATATTAAAATCATAAGGATGTAGTCTACTTCAACTGTAAGAATTCAGGATGTGCTGGTGCAGGTGTGGTGTTGTAGCAAATTGAAAGAGAAATCTATGTGACATTTGACATCATCAGAATTCACTGACATAAATATTCCATCCACAATGGCCTGATCATGTCACCATTAGTCATAGAGATTATTACTAAAAGTAATTCAACAAGTAATCTTAATGACATAAAAGGAAGTCAAAACAAACAGAAAACTGACAAGTCCCCATTAGGCTCTGTTGACTTTCATCAGATAAATTCATAAGTGATTTAATAATTCTTTTTTTTTTTTTTTTCACCCAGATATAGTGCAAATATCAACAAAATAGAATTTATTACATATTGTACTGACATGTACTGACATGTACAGTACTGTGGCTGGGATGATCTTGGTTTCTTACATCACAAAGATGCGGTCATGGTGTGGGCCCAGTGGCAGTTCGTTTTCTACAGACTTCAAATTGCATTACCCTGTAAAAGAGCCAAAAATAACTCAGCTCTTCCTGAAAAGAGAGAAACAAAATCCAGAAAGGCTTTTGTGTTTTGCCTGTGGGTAAAACAAAACTTTGACATTGAAAGATATAGGAAGAACAGGTCTGGTCAGCCAAGTGGGAAGGAGAATGGATTCTAATGAGGATCCTTTTACACCATGTTTCAAACAAACTTGTTCAGTGATAGAATATATTCATACTGCAGTTGAGGTTTTCAGAGAAATTATATTAGATCTAGCATAGATCAGATCTAGCAAGATGTCAGGAAGTTCAAATTCCTGTACTATGACACTCCTTAACAGATATATAAATGTAAAAAATCAAAACTATACACCCATTTGTATCCATTCTTGTTTTTTCACTCTTGGTTTTTTTGGCTCTAGTAGTGGAAGCTAAAGTAGACTTCATGAGAATTTATTATATATTTCATCCAAACAAAAAACGCACGCAGAGGTTTTTTGATCCATTCTTAGACTTGAATTTGATTTGATCTAAATCTGAAATATGGGCAAGTACAGAACCAGAGTTTTAAGCAGATATGTTTTTCATTCTGAATAATAACTTCATAAGAAAGGTACATTAATTTCCCAGCAATTATAATTATTTTAAGATAAGAAGTCTAGATAAAATGAGGTCCTGCCAGAAGGACCTGCTGGAATATACAGGATGAAATTTACTTCTATTTGGTCATGTAGCATAGCAATAATTTGCTAAAGAATCTTACTGACCTATGAAGTGACTTTGTGGCTAAGAGGATAAAAGAAGATCTAGCACTTCTCCGTGTATGTCTCTATAGTTTCATTACCTAGAAAAAGTGAAGGAGGATCTTTTCAAGTCCTCAGAAACTTCTTCCAGGTTGCAAGGCCTAAAAATCATTCTGTCAGTAGAAAACTTAATAAAGGAGGTGGAAGAGAAAGCGTGATGAAGAAACAAGGAGGTCCAGGTCCAGTATAAGGACAATAATCTCAAGTTTTCAGAATGATGAAATAGGCTTTGAAATTCAGATGGCAGTCCTCTATTTCCTTACTATTCCTGTTCGTTTAAGTCCCCTTTCTTTTGGTCATCTCCATGATGAGAATCTTTGCCTAAGATACAGGTGAATACATGTTCCTACTTTTTTAGATTTTTTCTTATTTGTATTTATCTTTGTAATTACCTTTTTTTTTTTTCCTGCAGAGTTCTAAACTATCCAGTGCTACTCAGTTGTGCCTAAAGATACAGTCAGAACCTTTGTCTTACTATGTATAAACATAGAACAATGTAAATGCTCTTCATTCTCTATAGGATCCCCAATGTGTGGCAGTGCAAAATAAAATGTAATTTTTTAAAAGTACTTTTTTAATTTAAGTAATACAATACCACACACAGAAACATTTCCTATGGAAACCATATGTAAAATTCATTTCTTTAGTCGGATTTAGTTAGGTTAGATCTGATATATGGGATGTTACAGAACAGGAGGTTTGGGAATACCTGTTCCTGTTAGGTTCATCCTTTCTTCCTATTTTCCCTGCTAGACTTTTACTGGTTAGATGCAGATTTCTATACTGTGGTACGTTGCTTCAGCAAAAAGTTGATAAGGAAAGAAAATTCAAAGTCTGCAGAATATGTGGTCCTGAATGTAGTTGATAATTTTTTTTAATCACTACCCCTTTTGGCCTAAATACAGGAACATAAATAGGGTGTTTTGAAAATCACAATATACCTATGTGCTTTTGAGATGTTTCAGACTTTGAAGATGATTTTGAAGAGCTTTTTTTCACTGTAGAGTTCTAACTGACTTTATCTACTTACTTCCAGAAATCCCACTGTGGTATGGATCATCCAGTGTGTCTGGATCATGGGAATCTGTATGCCTCAGAAGGCATAAGCACATGAGAAACACTTGAGCTACTTTAAAGTAGCTACCGTGTCTTTAGGACACAATACATCTCTCTGAAGAGGGTCCCAGGAGAGATATAGTTATGTTAGCACAGTGCTGTGCCACTTGAATTTTCTTCCAACACTAAGTAGCTGGGAAGATTATTTTAGGCTGTTTCCTTGACATAGCTATATTATTTCTATTTGTGGGTTAAACTCATTTCAAGCATGGTGCTTCACATATTCTGTCAGAAATCCAACTGTAGCCAATGTCTTCTGTTGGCAAGTTGATAAGGTCCTTCATCCGAGAAATCTGCAGCTCTGGTTAGGTGTTACCCATGGCTAGTGTTCTACATGCAATCCCTGCTGGAGCATCATCAGTGCCTTGATCCAATCTACTAACCCTGAAGCAGACCAACTTGCCTAACAGTAGTTTTCAGGGCACCAAACTGTTGTTAGTTACACAGTATCCAGGAACATGAAGGTACTGCAAAGATTAAATATGTGCCTTCTATCAACAGTAATTTTCTCATGGCAGCAACAAGAGTGAGACTGATAAGAGCTATTCCACAACATCTCCATGCCAGAGTGGGACCAGTGTCCTATATCTGGCTGTTTCCATCGAAAAGTGAACTGTGCTTTTGACATTACTTTTCCATTGCTGTTTTTTTTTTGTAAGAAAGGGTCTTCTGAAATGTTCAGTAGAAGAGCTCATGCTAGTATTGAATGGAAAAAGCACTGACTCCTCAGAAACAGCAGTTGTAAAATGCAAGATTTGGATTATATATGGACTTTGAGGGAACTGAGACATTTACAGGAATTAAATGAAAGAAGGGATCTGGTAAAGTGGCTTAGCAAAGTAGTGTTTTTATCAGGAATACATTTCAGGCAATGTGATGTTACCAGTTTTTCATAGGATGAAAGAGAAGAAAATCTTTAATCCTAAAAAAAGGAATGAGCCCACAGTATGAAGTTTAAGTAGCAGAAAACATGCATTCAAATAAATTAGAAAATCTACTTTGAAAGTGTTTTTATTACAGAGAAAAATACAGCAATGATTTGCCCTAGAGTTCTGCAAGCCCACCGTATGAGTAGAGCTATTACTGTTTACTCTCAACCTTCATTTGCTGTTTAGGCACAAAGGATGTCATGGTATAATATGTCACTGTTGATAAAAAGTAGTGAATGCTTTAGACACACCCCAATTTTCAATCTGCAATTGAGGTTTTGACATTTGTACTTCCCTTGATTTGTTCAGTCCAGCGTTAACAAACATGGTTGGGATGACAACACACTGTAGGCAAATCATAGGCTTTGGATTGCATGCAAAGGTTTTGTTTGCAAATAAACACACAAAGTTTCCAGTTAATAAAGTTCTGCATCACTGAGTTTCCTTTCAGGAAGTTGGCAAGGCACTGACAGGGATATGGGAGGAAAGTCTCGTTAGTAAACACTTGTGTCTGTTGCTATTTACATTAGAGTAAAATAGTGATAATGGATTTAAGAATAGACCATGCCTAGGTATTGCATTGCATAGTATATTTGTACAGCAATAACAATCTCTGTGTCCTGGAATAGAACTCTGGGTTGTATCTGAGGACTCATCTTAA
>VXAU01001321.1:82992-119397 GCA_013399695.1 Formicarius rufipectus | reverse complement strand
AAAAAAAAAAAAAAAAAAAAAAAAAAAAAAAGAAAAGAAAAAGTTATGGGATTTTCTGTAGGGTTTGGCTTAGACTATCTGTAATTCAATGCTCCTGTTACACCAGATGTATAATGGGTGACATTTAGGGCAAAATGCCTTTATGGAAGTCTCCAGACTATCTAGCAGTTTCTACACAGATTGGGTTCTTGTGCTGATGGTTTATCTGAAGTAATTTAGGATTTGGGATGATGTTATCTTCAGCCCTGAGGTAGATTAATGAAACTTCATTTGAGTTTGTTCCCCACCCTTGGAGGTATTTACTGAGCTAGGCTCTAAATGCACACATTCCTTTCACCAAGCTATTTCACAGACCAATAACTTGAACTCCCCTTTCCATGACTTCTGACCAACTCCAGGCAATTACATGAATAAGACTGATTGTTTATAAAGACTTCATATTGTTTCTCCAGAACAATGCTTCAGTATCACAAGAAAAGAGATGGTAATCCATTTTCTTCCAGATATTTTTAGTGGTAAGATAATTACAGGACAATGGACAAAGTTTCTAAGGAACAAAAAGGAAAACCTGCTTTGAAGGAAAAGGTTTTCAGAACTCCACTTCTGGATCAAATTTCAGTTCTGAGCTAGTGTCAGGTTTTTGCAGAAAAATCCACATTTTATTAGGCTGCCACTGATTACTGGACAGGAATAAACCCACTTACCATTTTGGCCACTATCTATTTTTTTCTTTCATGAAGCACTCAATTACTGATTTATAGCAATGAATATTTAAGGGATAGATGTAGCATTCTGATCAGATTTATAGTCACACAGGTGATACTTGACTAGGTTTGCAGACCTGATTTGTGTTAGTATTAAAATGAACACACCCAGGAGCATGGAAATTGTGCTACACACCTCATGCAAACTACATTTCCTATGAAATCTTCCGGAATTTTCTGGCTTAAGTCTGAAATACTACAGACAGTAACTTTTTTTTCCCCCATTTTTTTTCCTTTCTTTTTAGTCTTCTATTTCTTCCTCCATTCCCAGCTAGATGTGTTCTTCTTTACTGAATAGAGTGACTCTCCACTGTGACACTCTATGTAATGAGATAATAAGTCATGGTGTTTGGAATTTGGTTTTACCACAAGGAAGAATAATTCAAAACACTGTGACTGTACTGAAAACAGGCTTTTACCCACAGTATTTGTTACAGACGCTGACTTCCCCTTCCTTCCTCTTCCCTATGGCTGCTATTATATTCCATATATGCAGGGTGGATCTCACCTGTTCCAGCAAGTCAGGAAACTTTCAACATCCCACTAATAGGCTGCAACTGACATCACATCACAGGTTGAAATATGCAGCCAAATATTCCTGTGGTTTTACCATCAGGCAGACTGGGCTTCACTGGAGACACAGTTTAGATCAGAATTTTGTGTGAATTTTTCACTTAATCAAGTCCTAGCTCAGTAGTGTATAGAGTTACACAAAAGTCTGAATGATTACTGTTTCCAGGGGAATCGACCAGATAGGGCACAAGCCCCACACCACACAGGTTCTCTGGGACAGCAGCACTTAGCTTTCTGTTACAGACTGAAGTAACTACTGTCACCAAAAGGAAATGTCAATTCCCCAAATATCCGCAGCTGCAAGACTGGCCCTTCTGGAACCCAGTTCAGTTGTGCAGCTCATCCAGAGCTGTCACTGGGTGACAACCCCGGTGAAGTCCCAGTGTTTTACAGGATTGAGCAATGGGTGTGTCCCACCCTGCTACATGCCTCAGCTTTCTGGGAGTGTGATCAGGAAGGAAACTCTAGTGAGTTGAGTTCCAGTGGGTTCTCCAGCCCATCCTTGCGGGGAACTGAGCTACAGTTTAGCCATAGAGAATCCAAAACATAATCTGGGTCATTAAAAGCTGAAGAGCACTAGCTAAATCATAAGATTTTTTTTTCCTAAAAAAAGATTATCTCTAGGTCATCACTTTATTACCTTAGCATCATATTGTTGCTGACAAAACAGTCCTTGCTTCTAAGTGTTTGAACTGGATAAAGTCAGCATAAAAGTACTTGGAATAGGTTCAGATATATGCTGGAAACAAACAACTTCTCTCAGAGCTACTGCTGCAGCAGTTATCATTTAATCATCTGTATTTCCATTGGCACTTAGTAATTTTTTATGCTCTCTCTAGTTATTTGTGGACATATGCACACACACAATTCGGTTAACAATTCATCAGTTGCTTAACTCAAGGGGCCAACACCTCCAGAAGCAAAAGAACTGACTCAGAAGATATGCCTGCATCCTCCATTGTAGCATTTTCTGGGGTCCATGGTTTGCCCAGTGAACAAAATGAGGAGAAGTTACAATCCTTTGAGTTTTAACTCCTAAGAAACCATGAAAATAGAGGGGACTCCTGCTCCCTGTTTCACACACAGCTTTCCTGACTCTCCTCTTGGTACAAAGTCAAGGAGAGAACACAGTATGATCAGTTTTTACAGCAACAAGGAAAGACTCATCCTTGCAACTCATTCTTCATGAGCCTGACATGCAGGAACTCGGCAGACAGCTGCAGACAGCCTTATTGCATTCTCCTCCAATGAAAAGGGTTTATAGGATAGTCTACAATTAATATGATGTCGTAAATCCTTTCTCCTTATCTCTTTTTTTTTTTTTTTTTTTTTTAATTACAATCTATTCAGGGTGTAGAACTTTATCAAAGCCCGGGAAAACAAATGGGAGCCTTTCAGTCAATTTTCATGAGCTGTGTTGTGGTTTGCTGGTGCTGCCCAAAAATCATGCAACACAGGGTGTTTTTTTTTCTTACAGTGGGTTCTTGAGGGCTTGGGAGTTTTTAGTACCCACTAATACTGCTCATTAGAGCTCTGTTTTCAAAAGATAAAGTGGTCTTTTCAGGTCAACCCATTGGGTTTGGTTTTGCTGGAATTTCAGGTATTTTTTCTGCAATGCAATATCCTTTGAAAGAGAAAAAAAAAAGTCAATAGTTTTATTCAGCTGAATACTTAGTCAAAGAGAAGTAGATATTTTCTCTGTATGTTATTTTACTACTAAGTAGAAAATATTATAGCATGGTGTTTCCTTAGGCTTCAAACTTTCAAAGAGTTTTTTAGAGTATTGAATATAACTGCAAATTTCCAGCTATGGTTTAAGAGGAAGATCTTACAAAATAATGTTTCCATGTTTTGTATTTTAACCAAATATATTAAATTTTCACAAAATTAAAGATCTTTTAATGTATTATTAAAAAAAAAAAGTAATTAAGCTAATTTTAAAACCATCTAGAACAACCAGTGAAGTAGTTTTGATATAGTTAAAATATAAAATTATAACATCAAAACTGTATCTGAAATAATAATTTTTGGTGATAATGAATTTATCCAGGTTTTTCCCTTTGTGACCTTCAACTGAGTAGGAATAGCATGTTCCTCAGATGTCAATCTTATACAATATTTATTATATAGTTCCAAAGAATAATTATTAGGCTTTAAGTTGTCACAAATTGCCTTTTAGAAAAAAACCAAAATTGTTGTTTTATCTGAACAGATACTCAGATGTGTTTCATTGTGCATAACATGCGTACATAAGTACATAACATGCTCTTCTGGTTTCTTACAGCAAAGAGCATTTGTATATTGAGAGACCAGATCCTGTTCCTTCTCTACATCTTAAATGGCAACCAACAGATAAATTAATGTTGGAAAGAGTCATTGTGGTTTTTTTACTAGGCACTTTTGCTATTATCAAGTTGCTGTTTACTCAGTGGGTGGTATTCTGTAATGGTCTATTATTATTAACTTCACTGCTATTAGCAGGTGATTTCCTTCGTTCATGGATAAAAATAGTTTGTTCTTTTCCTTATCCATAGTTTTGCTTTCTAGGGGAAATCCTCCCCTGATCCCAAAGAGACAACCCTGTATTTGCAGTACGAGAGGGCAGATGTCCTCTGTTTGCAATATTGTGGCGCAGGATATTCAGTGAACTACTCCTGCATTCACCTACTCCAGGGCTGTAGTTAATATTACAGCATCTGTGGAGCTTTGGAACTTTGTTTTCTGGGGGAAAAAAGAGATCATTTGCTCAAGTGAACAACTCAGGAGAAAGCCCTTTGGAGACTCAATTCTTTCTTCTAAGGAAGGAATAGTCTGGGTCATGGTTAACCACTGAACTTCTGAACTGCTCTTTGTGTCCTTGTGAATGGCTCACATTACTTTTCCTTTTCAGTAAACATTATTTCAGATAGGTGTCCATTTTTCCCCAAATTGCACCAAACAAATGCAGCTCTTTATAAATGGACAGGACTTATTTTTAACACATAAAATTTTATTTTAATATTATCCCTGCTTAGTATGTAAATTAAGGACTGGAAGTTATGAGAAAAGCCACATTATTATTTGGAGCTGGTAAATCATAGGAAAGAAAAGAGAAGAAATAAAAATTATTTTTAGTTGAAAAGGTACTATATAAGGAATATCACATATTTTAGTTATTCACAAATTATTATTAAGTTAAAATTTTAAGGGTAATTGAAAATACATTAAAAAAATTCTTCCAGAATTCATGGTTTTGCCAAATATACTAGGTATAAAAGCTCAGCTAACTGTTCTGAAGTCAATAGACAATTTAGTTATCATATCTAACTGAAGGCCTGATGCAGGAGGCTCAAAGAAATTCAAATATGTTTGGAATATATATTTCCTGATTGTATCTTGAACACTTTTACACTTTTTTCCTCATATTGTTCACTAAAATTAGTATAAGAGCAACAAAATATGATACATTTTCAACTGGATAAATAAATTTCACCCTATTCTATTCTATTCTATTCTATTCTATTCTATTCTATTCTATTCTATTCTATTCTATTCTATTCTATTCTATTCTATTCTATTCTATTCTAACAAATGTATAGAATTAATTGGAGCTGTTAGCTCTACTCAGTGACACCTCCCAATAACCTGCTCCTACCAGGATCATAGACACACAGTGTGATCACTATTTTCATTGTTTTGCAGACAACTCTTCAGAGATTTTCTTTTAGAACTGAAGAGAACCTAAAGGAGTAAGAGTGAACTGTTAAGGTCAGGCATAAGTCATGCACCACTCAAATTCAAGTGCTCTTTAAAAACTGGACATTCATGGTGACCTTCTATGTAAGCATCAGACAATTGTTTTTTTGCAAACTGTTGCTTAGTTTACTCTAGGTCTCAAAATAGCTAATGTAAAGGAGTCAAATGTCTTCAGAAAGCTCACCTCTATAATAATATGTCAACAAGAAAGCACATGTGTATGTACACACATACAGAGAGAAGTGAACTCAATTTCAGCTTGTCTGGGATATTTTCATACTCTGTAATAAAAGTTACAGTTTCAAAGGGCTTCCATGTTTTTTTGTTCTAGTGGCAGATGGTTTGAGTGGAAAAGTCTATAAATGTATTGGTGCTGACCAACACTGGGCACCATTTATTTACTTTCTGTTTATAAACTTTAATGTTTGTTTTCCATGCATTCTGTTTCATGAAGATGATCACTAAGCACAAGAGTTCCTTTAAATCAGCAGTGATTGTGGTTTGGCTCTTCTTAACAATGTAAGTTTATAGCTTGGTTGAAGGCATTCCAGACTCCACTGACTAGTTCTTTTATTTTTTTTTTTTTTAATTTTTTTTCCTTTTATGTGTGTGTATCTTTATATAACTGATGTTGATTTTGAGTATCTGACTTCAAAAGCAAGGCACAGTAAGAGAAAACAAAGAAGAAAAATCAGAGCTTATGTGGTTTCTTACATTCAGCATACAAAAAATGAGCAAAAAGCCATCACACTATAATAATGGAAGTCTGCAATCATTTGATTAGATGATCACCATCCGGTCTCTGTATGATAGATTTCAAAAACTGTGTCTACAAAATAATGAAGGCAGAAAAGCATGACATTTCTGAACAAACATTAAGCCCATCAGATTTCAGTTCTGGCCTCCCTTTGCTGACAGCGCACTCTGATCTCAAAATCATCTGTCCGTCTGGAATCACCCCTAAATCATCTTTGTCAGATCAATAGGTGACTTAACAGTAAGGCAATGCTGTACATGTTCTGAAATAATTCTTAATAGCAGGAAGAGAGGTTGAAATTTCATAGGTGATGTTTAGACCATTGCTGATGAAGAACAGAAAATGAGAATACTGATGGAAGACAACCTAATCATTTTCTAGGATGACAGTGACAGAGATTTTCAGAGAAGGAGTCAATAGTATTTATGAAGATTTATATGGAATTATATGATCATTTTTGCCACTGCTGCTTTTTGTAGAACATAAATATAGTGATTTTTTTGAAACAAGTATCACAAAGGAATGGAAGAGAACTCAAGCTCTAAGACTTGGGTCATTATCACCTGTGTAAGTATCCCACCTGCAGCTTCATTTCTAAACACACATTTCCAGTGTGTTTGCATGCCATGAGACTGGGTTTTCAGGCCAGAAATAGATTTTTGCCCCAATTTGCCACTCTAGTCCAATCTCACTGAATATGACCCTCTATATGCTCTGCTTCTCAGGAGGCAAACACACAAGGAAACAAGCAGGGCCCATTTTACCTTTCAGCTGGTTTTCCTACTTCAGCTTTTTAGTTGAAGTGGGGAAAAATTATCTTGGTTTTAAATGACCCTATTTCTGCAGAAGGAGATACTGGGTCATTATTTCATGGCTTGCTGTAGCCCAGGGAAACATACATCAAATTTACCTGCTTCAGCTCTGAGTGTTATTTGGACAATGGCTTTAAGTGTGGACCAGGCTGACTGCTCCATGCCCTTAAGAAGCAGTTAGATGGTGTGTATTAGACCAATAGCAAATACCTTGTGTTAGTCTTTAGTTTTTGGGGCTCTTGTCTCAACCCTCATTTTTAAAAAATGACTTCAGCAGCAAAGTAACTACTGATACTGGGCAGCAAAACATTGTAACCACAATAGTCTAATTTGAATACCTCTGCAAATATACAGATATACAAACAAGTAAACATAAGGTAACAATAGTATCAGCTGACTTACAGTCACTGTTTACAAGTACACTCTTAGCCTCTGGCAAACGCAAGGTAGTACAAGTGATGCCAGTTCATTTATCCGAGTACTTTAAATGAAGTCCCAATATCTGTCTCATCCTCTTAGAAGAAAATTTAATGCCATCTTGAAAATGCTAAAGAGCCCCTTTTTCTGCTATTTTAACTCAGAACTACTGCTAACCAAAATACTAGGTTTTAGGCGCTCAGCATTTTGTGGCATTTCCAGTGTTGAATCAAGTACTTCAGCTGTTTATATCATGTCTGTGGTCAATTCGTTACTGAAAAGTGGGAATCGTAACATTCAGGACACTAACACAGCTGCTTACACTTAACGTACAGTGAAGTGAATATCTTAATCCTCCAGCTACAAAGATGTCTCTGAGGTGCAGGGAAATGCCCCTCTCCACTTAAAATTCACATACTTTTAATTTTTTCCTTGAGCTAGGAACCAAAGCCAGTCCTTTCTCACCACACTTAGACAAAGAAGAAGTTCACTCAACCTATGTCAACACGAGCAACTCATGTAGTTCAGTGGATCTGTAAGGGGAAACAGCTGTAGCTGAAGGCGTCACAATTATGTCAAACGTGTCAGGAGTTTACTTTGGCTTGGTATTGCCTGACCTTGGGTGCTGAGTGCCCATTGGTGCCAGCAGTGTGATGTGTATGCTCCTGAGACTCTACATACAGTTAAGTTTCATCTGAAAGAATCCATACTGTGGGTTTTGAGAGACTTTCACAATGTGTGCAAAAGTATGGTGAGGGTGATTAAGAGGTTCACTTCAAGTCCACACCTCTGACCTCAAACACAAAGCTAAGGCTGGTACAACCTCAGTACCTCAGTGCTTAGACAGCTGAGTTCTAGATGCTCATATTGGGTTTTAGGTAAACATTTGAAAAAACCCATACCATCTAGAATTCATTTTCTAGCTTGTTAATTCACTGGAATTCAATACACAGATACATATTTTCCAGTTCACCAGAATTTCTTTTTTTTTTTTTTCCCCAAGTGTTTCTATGTAACTGGCCTTTGTTTAACAAATGGGCCTTTGACTCCCATGAATGTATGGTTCCTGTTTGATAAAAACAGGACGTGCCACTGTGTTTCAGCTGAGGCCCCAGACTCAACTTGTTGATGATTATGTCTTGGAATTATATATACATGCTTTTTTGGAGGAGGACTTTTCCTTTTCATGATTATTTGGTTTCCATTGCATAAGGCTGTGCCAGAGATTGCTACCTTGTGTACATTCCCGAAGTTAGAACAAAATTACTGTTTACAGTTGTACAGAGTATTTCATAAACCAGCCAGTGTATTTGTGAACACTAACTTTCCTGTTTCCAGTGGGTTTCAGACGAACAGGGATAGCACTGTGTTTCTGAACTATGTTACAAAGAGCAGAGAATCTCTGCAAGGACTCCTGTACTAGACTACGGCCTCCTGTCACACTGGAACCCTTCATTGCTCACACAATTATCACTGGAAGCTCAAAGGCATTTCCACAGTTACAATATTTGTGCTTTAACTCCTAAAAGAAGAGACTGTAAATTGTAAACCCCTACAACCAAAACCCCTCATCATTTGGCATATTTCTCATCTTTCTTTCTCCCCAACCTTTTATGTGTCTCTTACCAGAAGAGATAGACAGGACCAAAGTCTGGGAAAGCTCTTGACTGGCTAGAAGCTTGAAAACATTAGTCACCAGATCCACCCATACCATTACCTACAAGAATGTCTAGCCAAACCAGAAAGGGACAAATGTATCCTGAAAGTACTTTATGTAAATCTATGGAGGTTTGTTTATTTGTTTCTTTTTCTCCCTTAAAAGGTTGTCACTTTCAAACATACCCAAAGATAAGCTTTTGTAAACAAGATACAGTACTTTTCCTATATTTTACAATACTAGTTTTATTTATTTGAAAAGTCGGACACCAGCCTTGTTATATTTTGAATTTTTCTTTTGTTTTTTTTTGTTTGTTTGGGTTTTTTGTTTTGTTTTGTTTTGTTTTTGTTTGTTTGTTTGTTTGTTTTTTGTTTTTATGTTTTTTTGTTTTTTGTTTTTAAAGGATAGAACAAAAAGGTAGGTACAATGAATAACAGATTTAGTGAAATTAAATATTTAATAGTGCAGTATCTGCATATTTTTTCAAGTTTGTAATGTATTTTTCCACTGTACTAATAAACAAATATTCTACTAAACTGATCAGATTAAGTGTGCAACCATCTATCTAGCAGAATTTATGATTCGACTTTAGAAAATTTCTTGTAATTTTATTGTAAAACTTATGAGAAAATTGCTAATGAGTCCTGTCTTTGTGAATAAATGACCATGTGCACAAAGTTTGAAACACCCTGCTTTGGTGGTGTATGACTATATGAAATTTTAACTTAATTAATTAACTGAGATACAAGTCTTGGTTTTCTACAGGATTGGTTTGAGTGGAGTACTTCACTTATGTGTACATGGGAGTTGCATGTACACATATGTAATTAAAGGAGGAGTTCTTGGCAATTTAGCACTCATCATGCTGTTTTGCAGACTAACATTGGATGTGCTAGACATAAACATATGTTAAAAATATGTCAGTATGCAGTCCAAAGTTAAAATATTCAGCTCTTAATTTCTTGACAAATTGCTGCACAGTATAGAAAGAAAAGTCAAGCTCACACCATGATCCTGATATTCTGTGAATAAGAACTTGTCAATTTATGGAAAGGGTAAAAAAGTGCACTCTGTGGTCAACTCTGTGGCAGCATGACATGTGAAGGAATATATTCAAACTTTCCCCATGGATCATGTATCCAGCATGTTGTAGCAGTGATTTCCAGGAAAAATTAAGTATAAGTCTCAGCTTCAACCCTGAAGCCTGCCTACTGCTAAGGAAAGCGGGTATATGACAACCAGTCTAAAATCTCAGGGTTTTTGTTCTTCCCAGGCTATTGGTTGAGATATATCATTTGTCATGCTGAGAAGATGTAAATCAGTCTTTCCTGATTCTGTCCCCTCATTTTCACTGGCATGATCAAGGCTGTACACAGACCGTCTGTGATACACTTCCGCCTGTGAAGTTAGCAGTTGGCACTCTCACTGGTCTTTGGTGTTATGTCTTCAGAAGGCATAAGCCCTTGTGTGTTTTTAAGAAGTATTATATAGAAAATCATTATTTTACTCACCATATAATTTATACATTAAATCTTAGGTAAGCTACTGTGAAGGCTATTTCCCCTCCAAGATTTCAACTCTTATTCAGAAAGAAAAAAAAAGAAAAAGTAACATAGGAAATGGAAAAATAGTGGCTGAAGTGACACTAGTAGAGGCACTAGTTATCTGAATGTTTTGGGGTACAGCTTGAACAAATGGAATCAGGAAGGAATTGTCTCTCTATGCATAGAACATTCCAGTAAATCCATTTCAGGGATCATGCCTTTCCCTGAAGCATCTGGGATTTAATATCAGGGGGATACAGAACTAGAGAGAGCATCCAGACACGATATGTGGTGACTGGTAGCTAGTGTTTTCCAACAGATGTTTGTGAGCTCTTGTAATATGACTGGCTACACTCTATTACAATTCACAACCTATGAGTGCCTTACAAACAAACAAATAAACAAACATGGAAGAATAAGGTGAATGGCTTTCCACTGGGAAGAACTTTGAACACAAGTAAGTTATAAACATTCTTTGTACTCTTCCCTTCTGTGTTTGGCCAGACACAGTGACATATTTTTCTTTCCACCGCTGACAGGTTTCATTGCAATAAGTGCCAATAACAATTATGCTGAGTTTGGCTGAATACAAATTTATTCTGAATTCCCACAGCTCTTCAGACTTTGACAACACTATCAGCTCATAACAGACCACCTGTTTGTTTTGTAGTGCCTGCCAGAACACATAAGTGTTCTCAATGAAGAAGGGAGATGCTACTTAATATGTGTGTGTATTTATATAATATGCATATATTCATACTCAGTTAATGTACACATTTCTTTCCACTGAGGCAGATAGAAGATAAACAATTTGATTGCAAGGTGAAGTTGTTTTTTTGTTTGTTTTTTTTTTTTTCCCTACTTTAGTTACCTTAATGAATTTATTTAGCATCAGGGCGCACTGTGGAGAGGGAGAAGTGTTATAAACTCTTTAATGCACAAATTGTAAAGGATGTCAGTATCTTTTCTGATTTCAAACTCAGAACTCCATGATTTAGGCAGTAGATATCACAGAGTTATCCACAGATTGTATATGCTGAAGTCAGTGGAACTGTGTTATTTACAGCAGCTGTGTTATTTTCACCATGTACCAATTATATGCAAACAAGCATGCACATGGCATCCTCATGGAAAAATAAACCAGTAGAGAACAGGTTCTTTTTCTCTCAAAACATTACAAAGGGTACTAAAATTTTCAGCCTTTCCAAATATCAGACAATGATATGCACTGAGCCAACTCTTCCAATATCTTCCAACTTCTTTTCTGTAATTTTGCCACAAGGCACAGCTCCTACTCAGGATCTAGCCATATATGTTTCATATATGACCTAAAAGACAAGCAAAGAATGTGAAGACCAAAATTTACAAGAGAGTTTGCCCCAGTACAAGGTACGAAGTGCTGAGTTTTTTGTCTCTCATCTGAATTCTCATTAGAATTTAAAATTATGAAACCTATTGATTGGAAGAAGTAAACATAAAACAGAGGAAAATAATAGGAATAAAAAAGGAAAAATAATAAGAAGGGAGAAAAGATAATTTATTCTGTCTCATTAGTTAAAATTAACACAGCCCAACTCACTTCTTCCATTCAAATTACAGCACTTCAGCTGTTTAGAAATATATTTTTAGAACATAACAGTAAACACCAAAGTTTTAAATTCTAAAAAATAGTAAATTTGAACTTTGGAAATTAGTACCTGGCTTTGCACTTTGTGTTCAAGTTGGTGTGTCAAATGGCATTTGTGTTAAGCAATGTTTAAAATCAAATATGGATTCATACAGCAATGCTGTCTATTCTGAAATAGAATCCCAGCTATTCAATTCTGAAAAATGTCTGGGATTCAAGTAATGCATTTTTAATCAGATTTGGAAGAAACATCTAAGACATAGAAAGTAGCAAAAAATCTGAAAAGATGGAGTGTCCTTGTCCAGGTCATCAAAACTCAGGAAGAAAATATTGGATCATCTCAACTCAATGACTATTCACATTTGTTCCACAAATTTTGCTGTAGTGCAAACCCAGATTTCTACATTTTTTATCTCAAGACTTTAAATCTATGTATCCTAAAGCTTCCCTCAACATATTATTATTTGCACCAGAAACTTGAAGTTCTAACATAAGCAGCGCTATGTATAGCCTCAAGCTGTTAGCATTTACCAGTCTTCAGACCATACATCATAACTATTTCTTGCATTAACAGTATGTACACCTTTAAAATATGTGCAGTAAATATAACTAAAAAGATGAGACACCAGACCTTTGATATTTTGAAGATGCTTTTCTCCCTTTATCAAAATTTGTTTCTTTTCATGCTTGCCTTCATGCATTCTTTTCAAATATTAAATTAAATAAATAAAATTAAAAATTAAATTGCACATGCAAGATAAACTGGATTTAAAAATTAATTTTAACAGGTTTTGAAGTAATTTAGTTTCTTTTGCTCCAGAAGAGAGTCAAAAAAAGGATTAGTAAGGAGTAGCTTTTCTGCAGCAGCTATTTCTGAATAACTCCATGTTAGACTGAAACTAAAAATAAATTTGCAGAAAAGCTTTGAGATAGTCAAAGTACCCCTTATCTAAAGCAATACAATTAAGGCCAGAAGCAAATAATGCTGAATGTTTATGTTACTGAGAATGGTAGGACAACCCTGAGTGCTTCCATCCTGTACTGCAGTATGTAGTGCAGACACACTCTCATCATGACCTTGAACTAATCGTTTATTGTGTATCAGCGTCTCATCTTTAGAAACAGGACTACTGTGATGATAAAGTCCACTAGTGAGTATGAGGTGCTCAGGTGGTATTATGATGAAGTAATAGAACATGGATTATGCCTATGTGTAAACATTTGCTCATGCAAAAGCAGGAATTAAGAACGATTTAATATACATCAGAATAGCCAAAGAGAGAAAAAGCACAGGATATTTTAAGGAGTAGCTGCACTCTGACACAAGTCAAATTTTGTAAAACTACATAGATTTGTGTAATACTCCTGATTGTATTTGGAAAGCAATCTGACACGGATTAAGGACGTGAGGAAGGAGAAACACCTGTCACCGGTCCACTGAAAGGGCTATATATTAAAAATAAATAAATAAACAAACAAACAAACAAATAAATAAATAAAACCCAATTACTATTTTCTACTCTAAATTCAAAGACACCACAATTCTCCAGTCTCAGGATGAAATGGGTCATAAATGGACTAAACTGGTAATGAATCATGAAATCTCCTCTCCTAATTCTTATCATAAAGTATAAGCAGTCCTCTGTCATGACTGAGACACTTTTCAAAGAAACACTAGATTAAAAATGTGTGGCAAAACAGTTAGTAGGTTAAAAGTTCTATGGACAAGCCCAACTTTGATTATAATACAATGAGCAAAGAAAATGTTGAACTCCAAGAACTGTATTTCTTTTTGTTTTTGACAAGTAAGAAAAAGAGAATCAAAATCTAATGCTAATCATGTTAGCATGTTACAAGTACAGTGCTACTGGTATCATTCCTTTAAAAAGTAAATCATGCTTGATTCTTAAAAAACAAAGTAAAATGCTAAATATGACAATAGAATTCACACTACCCTAGAAAATGGATTTCAAGAGCCATGCTTTAGCCCTGGAACTGCATATCATGACTATTAAAGAGACTGAATTTCAGCACAGTGTGTACGCCTTGACAAACATGAAGTGAGATGTTTTGAAGAAACATTTGCTTAGTTCCCTAAACTATAATGACTTTGGCTGAAACACAGGGTGAATGTCCAAAGATACAAATAGTGAGATCTTCTTTTCTGGAAGAAAAGTAACAGTCTACAAGTTTTAAAACAAATTTATAATTACCATGAGTATTTAAATACATCTTTGACTTTTAAGACAATATTTTTAGAGATTTGAGATGCACTGACATGTTATTTTCCATGTCAATTTACTAAGTACATATAGGAGTTCTCCAAAGATTGTTAACATATTTGTGTGCAAAATAACCATCCTGATGGGTCTTTTATGACAACTGGAGAAGGTTCCTGGAAGTTCAGTTACTGGTGAAGTAACTCTTTCCTTTATCTTGTTCATGGAAGTATGTGCTAGTGCAACCTGTGTCAGGTTTCACGTTACATTATGCTCTCAGTCTGACTTCTGGAAAATTACTGATTAATATCTAAGCCATGTCTGTTCCGTGATTTTTTCCCTTCAAGTACCAAAGTGCTTTTGGTATCCAGGTCCACGGCTTAATAAGAATTTTGTTGATGGATATTTATAAACTGGAGTTGACTGAAATGTGAATATTCTTGAAAATATCAAGTAAAAATTGTTGAATTTTTAATAAGAATAATTATTAGGGAGGAGTAAAAAGGACAAAGACTTGAAAAGGGATCACCCATCACATCCTATTAAAAACTCCAAATATTGCTTTTAGCTTTTTGGAGATACACACATATATACACATACACTTTCCTCAGAAATGTGATAGTGGATTTCAAAATGTCACATACAGCACAATCTGTGTTTTGTGTTGTAGCAATACTGTTTACAGCACTCAAGGTAGCTCGTTGGCAATTTATTGGACAAATTCCAAGGCTATTAATTAATATTTGCTGTCTCCAATGAAATGGCTTGAAAAATGCTAAGGAATGCGAATACTCAATGCAAATAGGTGTGCCTAAGAGCTACTGCATCTCACTAACTGCACAGAGCCAGAGAAGTCATGCTGGAACAATGAATCAGGCAGCAGTAGCCCCAAAGACCTATGTCTGGTATATAGCCAGTAACGATGTGGTATATATTCACATCCAGAGGGAAAGACACAGAAAAAAAGCGACCTTTCTGAAGTGGGAACACAAAAACATCCACTTTTACTTCTCTGCTGATTAAAATGAGTGCTAAATGAAGTAAATTAGTCAAAATACTATACTTATTAAAAATATGCAAAAAATGGGGCAAATTATACTAAAATAGTTTATGTGAGCTTTTTTCTTGTTTAAGAAAAACAAAGAAAACAAAGCTTGATTCTTTACCCTCAGCTCCCAAATGTATTTTGATGAAAGAAAACATTTTACAAGCAAAATTTTATAGGTAAAAGCAAATTGCAGTTGTTTGTAAGGAAAGGGGGGAAATCAATAAGATGGATAAAATGGCTATTTAAAAGCTCTGTTCACAAACCAGGTTCTGCCATGAATTAGTTATTACCAGCTATACTCGTCAAGAGCACTTCCCTTGAGATACCTGAAATTTTAAAAATGACTCTCCTCTCTAACGGGCAAAGCCCAAGACAACACTGGAAAGAGTGAGATTTGGCATTACTGGGGAAAAGAATTTGTGTCAAAATGCTTTTGAAGGGGTTTCTGAAAATGCAATTATTTCACATTTTCTTTCTTACAATGCAAGTAGTGTTTTTTACCCTCAATTTTATTTTTTTTTTCACAGTCTACTAAGTTTGAATGCAGCATGAGGACCAGGGAACTATGTTGCTAGGACCCTGCTTGTTAGTTTTTCAAGCTAATTCACAATAATTCATAGGCACAGTGGTAGATTTTGGACAGACCAGGGACCGTTCTCAGCACTTTGGAAGGTGAGATAAAATATTACCACCATGAATGGTGTTTTTCCATCGGGTGGCAAGTCTAGAGAGCGGGTTCTTCTCCATAGAATTTACTACTATAGAAATAAGAGCTTCTCTAGTGCTAAAGGATTATGTATTTTCTTTATAGGAGTATTTCCTTCATCATTCATCAGGAAAGCATCTCAACACTTAAAAAGCAAGCCTTATGTTGGGTGGGATGAGGATTGACTGCTGCACATAAAATGTATAATTTCCATCTTGTTAATGTGTGTAGCAGGGAAATGGGACAAAACTGTTTTCCACAGAAATCTCTTCAGATTTCATGTTCTCATGCTGCAGTTCATTGCAACTTTGCTGTGCAAGACATGTTACAACATTCTGCTGATGAATTCCTAAAACTTGGTGCACATCATGATCAAAATCTCACAGGAAGCCTGCCTGTCAATGACAGGTGTTTTGCTCTTAGAAGTTCTAGTCCAATGGTTTGACTGTCTTTTGCTTCAGCACATCTACCAAAAGCAACACTTCCTCCTTGTTGCAGATTGATGGGGGTAGAGTTAGCTGAGATAGGGGGGAGAGTTAACTGAGATATTTTCAAGCATCATTTTCACTGGCAATTGATGTTTTCCAGAAGCACATGTATTATCCCTAAATCCCTGCTTACTGTATTAGTTATCCACAAAATTTTTCTCCATCTTTTTGTATAAAGTCGTAACTCTGAGACCTTTTCCATCTGAACCTGCAAGGTGCACAGAGGAGGGCAACATGTACCTGTTCTTCATCTCTTTGCAGTGACAATTAGCACTAAATTTACAGAAAGGAATAATAAATAAAAGGTTATAAACTGCATTTTATGTGGACTATTGGATGTAATGCTGGAACATTATTTTAATTACCTACATTAGGTTAACATGCCTAGGATTCCTTCTATGCTCAGTGGAAACCCTACTTAAAGTTTCTTTTGGTGAATATCTCCCTTTCTGTTGAACTCGTGAGGGAATTTAAGCTACTCAGTGCCTCAGTTTAGGTTTACATTTCACTAAAGAAAGAATTAAGTTTATATCCCTGTACTACATTCTGTGAACTTGGTGCAGAGACCTGTGTGCTAACTTTGGTTATACTGTTGCATGTTAGCAGTTCATCACCATTTTTGTGATTAAGCTGGAGGCTGGAGCAAAGTCCTGCTTGTGAAGTGCTGTGTTATAAATAATAAGAATTAGCTGAGCAGTACAATCATCCTGCTTTCAAGTGGTTTTGGAATAGTTTGGATATTCGAAATCAATATAAACATGATTTATGAATTTGAGAAAAATCAAATACATCCCTAGCATATTCTGAAGCCACAAGGTTTTGCACTAAGGCGGTAACTGCATTAGTTAGCAGTTACTCTGTATTTTACATCAACATAGCTATCTCACGGGACATGATGAGGAACAGCAGCCTCTTTACAATCCCTTTGTTTAGATTACAAAGGTAGGTGCTAAGCACCTCCCATTGAGTTATTCAAATCTCTATTATATCAGGTATTTTTACTGGAAAAGTCAGCCACTAAAAATGTGTCCAAAACTAGAATTACAGTTTAAGGGCTTTTTTAGCACTCTGGAAGTTTTAATCTTCCTTTTTCTTATTAGTTATGTACTACTTGATTTTATTGCATAAAATATATTAAAATGTATCTGAATCCTCACTAATACAACGTATTATAAGTTTTATTGATAAATTTTAGAGGGTCATGACGAGATCTACCTCACCTGATTAAAACATCCAAGGTTTGGTTCATTCACCCACAGACAGCAATGACCTTATGAGATGCCTAAGTTGTTCCAGCAAGTTCATTTGAGGCTTCTGGATAAAACATAGGATGCACCAGGCACTCAAACCCTTCTGCAAACTATTATACAGGGTTCAGCTCACAGATCAAGGTACTTAAATGTTTGTATCTACTTTATAGACACTACAGTGTCATTATAGTCTAGATTTTCTTCATAGACAACAGAAATATATGAAATTAATATAGTTACTGAAACCCAGAGACCTATTCTGTTAATTTAAACATTAATTGACTAAAAGTGTTTTTACTTTAGAGTACTTCAAATATCTCTATGGATGCCACCGTATCCACTAAACTCCATTGACTGCATACAAGTTTAGAACTCATTACCAAGAAAAGGTCATCTAGTTCTCCTGAGGTTCTCTAGGGTACCCTGTCTGGCCTATGGCTGCCACTGCAGAAGACTGTGAGTCACCTGTAGGTCCTTCACCTAAATTATTAAAAACACATCAATGTCTCATGAACTTTTGGACATCTCAGCATACACTTCAGAGACTACATTTAGGTAATGGAAAGAAACCTCATGTTCCTTTCAGTCTCAAACATCATAGTCACATAACAGTGGGTGTCTGAACACCCTTTCCTGAGATTTTATAGAATTCCTCTGAGCCTGGGGCAAAGAAAGGTAGATGCCTAGCAGGGAGTGGATAATCAAAATTAATAGCAATTTTTAGATAATAAATAATAATTGTAGTATTCCATTCCCCTCACTGAGGCATAGTACAAGGCAGTTCAAGATTTACAGCAACTAAACTGGCTTAGCATCGCTGTGGTGCACAGGATAATCGTATATCATATGGAGAATTTATGTCACTATATGAAGAATAGTGATGCTTTGGGAATAGTAGGCACAAAAACTCTGAATTCCACATAATTTCACTTTTCCTCGCTTCTAATCCTTTTCACAGCAATAAGCTGCACACAAAAGTACAGAACCTTTCTAAATCTTTCACTTTATTTATGTATAATCATCGCATGGGAGCTTTATCCTGAATAACCTTCACTTTCAAACAAATGGGTCATAGGGAAGTTCTCAATAGGTGAGAGAAATCATTGCTTTCCATTTGGCTGATCAACAACTGGAGTAACAAGTACAGATGTGCTTAGGAAATTAGTGATTAAGAGCCCTATTTCATAATTTAACAACAGTTCAGATCATTGTATTGATTTTATGTCAACAAAACTGTAAATTGATTAACCAAAATAAAATGTGTTAGTTGAGCATTAGATGGTAGACTATGTGGTGCTAAGTTGCAAGACATAGTCTACCATTTATACCACTAATTTACTGATGTCAAGAAGGACAAGGTTGTAAGTTCTCTAGAAAATGACTTTCATTCTGCTAATATTTCATATTTGTTCTTACAAGAAACTTGCTCTGTCACATGGAAAAAAAAAATCCCCATATTTTCCCAGTACTGATATATGCAAATGATTTCTGCTGAATTAATGTTCATACTTATTTTCTACAGTTTCACCTCAGTGCTTGTCAGTATGCAAATTTTTTTCTCAATAGTATTACTCAGAACTGTGCTGGTAGAGTTGTATTTGTTCATTAATTTAGGTCTCATTAGCCAAGACTAACTCAACAAGGATAAGAGAAGATTACGGTCACTATTCAATGTAGCTTAACAGTTCGTTTATTATGTAAATATAATAATTTATTAATGTAATTTGATATTGCGTTACTAATATAACCTAAAATGTAAAGTATCCACTAGGAACATTATATAAAATTAACCCAGAAATGTCTTAGTCTTGAATGTGGTGCATTGACAGTAATTACGCATAATGCAAAATATATAATACATGTAAATTCTAATCTCTATTTTGAAATAAGGTAATCATGCAAACTGAATTGGAATATGTCTGCTTGGTTAATAACAAAACACTTTAAAATTTTTCATTACTGGAAAAATGTATCTACCAATTATACCTTTATACTGCATTGGTTTTAGGTCATTTCAGAAAATAACTGGACTGCTAATGATCAGTGAACAGCTGATACATGATCTTGAAAATTTACTGCTTAGAGTCTATTGATTATATACTTAGGTCATCTTATGCCATTTTGCTTATGCAAGTGCACAATTTACTTGACTGAACAGTGTAACAAGAACTAGCAGATGTAAATATTTACAAGAAAATATAGGTTGCCACATTTGTTGTTGTGAATACCCAAGCATTAGAATGCACTGTTGCACTGACTCTGTCAGTTCTGAACTCAGGCTGGATTTTTTTAAAAGCTAAGTCAAACAATTTTCCAATGTAACCGACTACCATGTCAACCCCTTCTGTGTCCTACAGTTTCCTCAGTCACAGACGAAGATTAGTAGTTTTAGAGCGGTGCAGAAGGTTTATTCACATGCTCAACTAACTTGGACTGACCTCAAGCATATAATTATAAAGTTAATTGGGATAAGATTCATTACTGGGCAACAATGTCTTCTTAAGGCACTCCCAAATGATCTTTTCCACCTTCTATTGGTAGGTACTTGTTTCTGCTTGTGTATTCAAGCTTGTCTCTTCCTGGGTTTTACCAGCTTAGTTCCTGGGGAAGAGACAGGTAGACATTGTAATACATCCTGAACAGGGGAAAAATGTTCTAAAAGTTCACCTGTGAAAAGTAAGCACCACAAAGAGAGCAAGACAAGAAGTGAGGGATGGGAGCAAAGTGCAGAGCAAAAAAGCGAGGAAAGTCTTTTTCCAAAGTAAAATCTACAAAATATAAGACGAAATTTGCAAAAATTAAAGGTCTGATCAAAAATGTTCAGGAAAAAAATGTCTTGTCCCTTTTGATTTCTGATGAAACATTGAGGAAGGGATATCCTACTTTCTATATGACAGTAATTCAACTTTGGAGATTTTGCCTTGTTCCCTCACACCTGCATGCCTAGGAGACATGTAGGAAATATTTTAAGGCCTTTTTACTTCAGTCATCTGACAACGTTTTTTAGAATGTGAAAGTTGATCACTTCTTGTCTTATTTAAAAAAAAACAAAAAACACTTCCTCAGAGCTATAAACAGAGTAAGAATTTTTTTCTTGGCAAAATACTCGTATTCTTTGCAAGAAACATTTATTCATTTGCTCTTAGCAAATCAATGTAAAACTACTTTCCTGCCAAGGTATGTGTCTCTGCTACATTCCTACACAGCTGCATAATTTCAGTGGAAGCAGGCTGAGCAATAGTAAGGCTGTACATAGGAATTCCTTCCAGGAGTAGGTTCCTAAGAAATTGTAAATTGTTTCTTGCATGTGCCAGAAGTACTGTGAGCAATATGGAAGTGTAGAATATTATCTAACACACTCTGGAATAGAAAAGAAGTCTACATATATGCAGCTACTTTACAGAGTGTAAAAGGAATTCTTAGGTGAGCAAGCCATTCAAACTTTCCCTTCTATGTTTTATTCACAGTGTGAGGAATTATAATATTTTTGCTTTTAAACACTCTCATGAGTACACACCTCACATAACCGGTGATCACTAATATCTGCAATATTTCAGTGTGTGTGATTGCTCTTTTGCAATACACTGAAAAAGCTGAAGGCAGTGCACAGTTTAGATAGTGAGAGCTGTCCAGTGTTTTAGTGGTTTTGTCAAAGTAGCCTCTATAGGTGTTTAACAGTTCTTCAGAATTGTCTGGAATGCAAAAGCATAACTTGCTTCCTTAATGGCCTCAAGTGCCCTCTAGCAATGTCCTTACTATTAGAGGGTAGTATAGAGATAGCTCAGACTAGCATCAATATCTTTCAAATAACACTAAGATAATGTTAAATGACACAGAACTCTTCTGAAAGCTATGAAAACAAAAGAATATGTCTTGCTTCATAAGATATATTATTACTATTCATGACTTTTCACACATATATCTTCCATCAGCTTTTATATGTGATGTGAACTAGAGGAGGATTCAAACCTGGTTTCTTGAATTTACAGCTCTATCTTTCCTCTGGAGTATTGAACTGAGTATCAGCAGGTCTTGGCAACAACTGGGAAAAACTTACTTTTTTTAGTAGCACCTACAACTTGAAAACAGCTCACCACAAACATATTGCTATATACTTCTCTGCTCTGATAATACTTACAGTCTAAGTCAGAATACAGCTTTGTTATCAGAGAAATAAACAGATAACATTAGGCAGGGTACCTGGCGAGCTGTCTGAAGAGTCTGTCTGTGTTGAATATAAACTGATAATTGCCCTGTGTTGGCCTGTCTGACATCATGAAATCAAACATTAGACAGAAACAAAGAGGTTAAAAATTAAATAGGAGCCTACTTGTCAATCTTTTCTTCATTTCCAAAAGATGACACAGTTCAATCTTTGGTTTGTTTTGTCATGAGTGGATTTTAATTGCTAGTGTAGTCACTTTTCTCAATATATAACTTATCACAATGTCTCTAATGCTTTTATGATAGCCATCATAATTGCTGAAGATATCTTCAGAAGTCATTCACATTCCTCTGAGCTGGAGGAGTTCCAGAGTTTATATTGTTTTGCCATGAGAATAGCTATAAAAGTGTTATCTGCTGGAAACATTTCCTTCTCTGTTTGAACTTTAAAATTGTTATCTGATCAGCTTGCTGTAAATTGCAAAGGTAAATTTGATGCAATATGAATAGCACTCTGATCTTTAGTGGTCATTAGAATTAACAAATGCACACAGTGCTGGCTCCTGACCCTGCTGCCATCTGAGAAATGGCTACTTGCTATTCTGCTTTGCTGATACCCTACACTGATAGGAACCCAGCTGACACCTTTGAGGAGAGGCTTAAACTGCCAGGCCTGTGGTTCGCAAACAGCTGTCTTCCTGAAAATTCATTACAGTTAAAAATAAATGGAGCAGTTTCCTCACTGAATTTGCCTCACTGGTAGGAATCCTATCAGTCGATATTACCTCATGCTAAGCTTGTACTTACCTCTTAAAGGGCTTAGAAAGAGTGAATGATCTGGCTAAGGGATATGCAGCTGGCTTAGCTACATATTTTACAACCCAATTCTCAGTCTAGCCCTGACCTTTTGCAGGAAGGTTTAAATGCGCTTCACATTCCAGCTGTTTCAGCTTACTAATTATGTCAGAGAAGTGACTAATTTTTCACTTACTTTTCATGCTTGCACATATGGAACCCATGTTGCGTTGCTGGTTTGAAGAGGGTTCACACAATGGGTGCCCGTGGCTTCATTACCTATGCCTTTTCAAAAGGAACTCTTCATACAGGGTTACCAAGTACTTTATTGGGAAGGCTCTGCACAACATCAGAGAGTTTTGAACCATATTAACTTTTGTGTTACAGAGTCCATGTGCTTCCAATAAACTGAATTACCTTCAGGTGGCAAAGAAACACTGAAGAAAATATACCACTACAGACCCTGACCAAGTAGCCTGAAGAAAGTGCCTGTCATGTCCTTGTTGAATCAAGACAGTAGTTGTGCATACAACCTTTTTGTCTATGCAGAAAAACTTCAATGGCAAATTAATTAATGCTCCTTTTACATCTCATTCTCCTTTGCTACCAGTGGCATTTGCAAACAAAAAAGCTCTAATCCTCTAAAGATTTTGCAGTCTTATGCAATGTGAGTGATTTGGATGTTCAAACAGCAGATTACAATAATCTGAGAGTGAACAAGCAGGTAAACATATTGACAAGTCATCTTGATGCAGCTATCTATGTTAATGCAAATTTTGACACTTGGAATAGGAAAAACCATTTAACAAGAACAGAATTTACATTTTAAAATGGTTCTGGGAAAATTTCTTTGACCAAAACACAAAATTATGCATAAGAAGATCTAAAAAGGGAAAATACTATTAAGAGGGAAGCACTCAAGTGTTGATAAAAGCAGAGGATTACAATTGAAATCTTAATGCATTTCCTGGTACATTAAAACACTGTCTTTAAGAGTTTCAATTACATGATCCTATAAATTTTCCTCTCATGGGGACTCTGCCTCAATAACTGCAAAGGCTAGGTTGTCTTTTTCTAAATGAGAAACTATTTCACAACTTGTTTTATTGTTCAGTGGGTGGCCCAATACCATACTTCATGCAAATTATTCAAACTTTCCTCCAAAGAAAGAATATTAATTTTCTTATGAGTTTTCAATCATATTTATCATTATCATATATGAACATTTCACAAATCAAGAAATTAATCTTGGAAATATTTCAGCAAAATGAAGGGAACAATTTTATTTCTAGATAAAAAATTCATTGGTCTGTGTATCACAAGGTTAAATAAGGGTCAGATATATTCATTAATTTAGGATCCCTCATTAAACAGTCTAGGACTTGTTTTTTTAGATAAATTAACATTGTTAAGAACTCTAAAATGTCAACATACAGCTCAGTGTAACTCAGAAGGGACGTGTTAATGCATTAATGTATTTCTAGAGATCTGTAATAAGGTTATTATGGTGGGTACCTGAAACACAGAACACATCAAATTAGTCATTGTCTATTAGTGTCTTTAACAGCATCAAATTTGTTGGAGGCTTGAAGTCCCCAATATTCTTCTAATTTAATTCAAGACAACCCTGCATTTTCAATTCATATTGTTCTACATTTAGCAAACAATGAACAAAGCAGCTTCTTCTTGCAGATCCCTTACTTGCTCACTCTTCAATCCTGATTCACCTCCACAGCCATACTGATCACTGAACGATGGGGAAAGTTATGACTGTGATATCATTAAAGACTGTCAACATGTGCATACACACAAAAGAAAATAATTCAGATTGCTCAGAAAAAAAATATTTTTGATGTTTCTTAATTTACAATCTTTTGAAAGAGCATAATTATATTTGGCTATGTTTTGAAATAGTAGTCTAATATTGCAGGTTAGAAAAAAGAACAGACATCCCAATGGACTTTTTATTCAACAACACCTCTACTTGGTGACCAAATATTGATGGTCACATTCATCTTTTTTATGTCTGAAATAATTACATTTATTAAACTAACTGCTAGCATATAAGTAAGAATATTTACTGGAAAGAGAAACTTCAGCAGAAACTGTCCTTTTAGCTTCCATTCTTGACAGAGGCATTTAGTGTTCAACCCCTCTGTCCTGTTCTTTTCAGTCTATTCTATTCTAAGATCTAGTTTTCATTTCTTTCTTCAATCTTACTGTCCTTTCCAGTGATATAAACTCACTAAGTATGACCTTATCAATGAGAAAACAACAGAAATTCTAAAATTCCAGTTAAACCACTAACATATTAATTCAGAAAAAAAATATTTGGCCTCTTTTACATTTTCTTATGTATTATGTAGTCCCAGTCATGTGTGTTGATATCTATTCATTTTGACAGCAAAAGGAGTTCTTAAAACTTTGTATCTTCCCTAGATTACCTCTGTTTTTTCTAGAGCAGATGTTCTTCACTTCATCCTGTGACTGTCATATAGATGACATTTACACACCTGGATGAGAAAGCAGATTCCAGTTCTCATTGCATTTTCCTTGGTGTATTTATTGACTGGATGTGTTGGGGCATTCAATGGCAGCTTTTTTCTGCTCCGGTTTGCAAGCTACCTGCAAAGGATTTGAGAACAGTAACATGAAGGTTGTCTGTATAATTCTAGATCTTGTCCTAACCCTAATGGATCTGTCAGGTAGAGTCCACTAACCTAGATACGTGATATTTCAATAAATGAAGATATAAATAATACTAATCTAAAAGCAGTGTTTTTGAAAACCTGAAAATGATTTATGGCCATAAAATTATGGTTCCAGCCTCACTGAAGTGCACAGCATTTAGAATTAGATCAAGTGTTCCACAGACAATGAAAGTTTTCTTGCCATTCAGGTTCCACATTGGCACATTCTGTAGAATAACTACATTTTTCACTAAATAGATGCCTTCAAAGGAAAAGAATTCCCTCAAACAACATAGTCATGTGGTTAAACTGCTGTATAAATAGTCTCTCCCACATGCCCTTCCATCCTTTCTTCCTACTTGCTGGATAGAACACTCTTGTCCTATTTTGTCAAGTGAGACCATTGAAAGAAGACTAAAATTGAACTTCTAAAACTATAATGGGACAACTGTTTTCTTTCTAATCTCTTAAGTTCTTTCTCTGCTCTTTCATTACATGTGAATAAAACACAAGCAAGATCTGACATGTAAGAAAAAAATTAAGATCTGACTCAAGACCTTGTTAATACTGACTGAGCCAAATTTTGAACTTCCAGGAAGCTCAGAAAATTCCTGCGACATTTCATGAGGGAGTTCCCCAGATTTTCAAAGACTGTTCTTCCTTGTTATAAGCAACATCAGAAGTGAAAAGTTATGAAATTACTCTGGAAAATGTCTCCATGTTTTCAGTCACACCAGAAGCAGGAAATTCTTCCAGACATCTCATCAAAGAGAAACAGATAAATATCAAGGCTCACTGGATTATTTGAAGTTCATCCAATACTACCCTAAATTAAAGATTTTCCTCTCTTACTTCCTCTATTTACCTCTATTACAGCCAAGTAATGTCTGTAGAGAGGACACAGAATCAACTGCCTGAGGTCTAATCTCATCTCTTTGATGTAATGTTGAGAAATCTTTTTGGCAGGATAAAGGCAATATCGGCATCATAGAGGTATTGTTATCTAGAGGTGAATGCCTACAGCTGGTGCCCTGTCTTTTGTACCCAATTGGAAAACAAAAAATGTTATGATATTTAATATTGTTTCCAAAACATCAAATGCCATCTCATGATGGCATTCAGATGCAATTGCTCAAGTGAACAATTTGGTGACCTTCTATGATGAAATGATGGCAATGGTTGATAAGAGAAGGCTGACTGATATCATCTTCCTAGACTTCTATTAGGCCTTTGACATGGTCCCACAAAACTTCCTTATCCCCAAATGGTGAGACATGGATTAGAAGGGTGGACCCTTTGATGGATAAGAATTGGATGGATGAACACAGAGAGTTGTTGTAAATGATTATGTGTCCCACTGGAGGCCAGTGGAGTGGTGTCGCTCAAAGATCTTTGTTGGAACTAGTGCTCTTTAATGTCCTTGTCAATGACACAGACAGTGAGATCAAGTTTACAGATATGACAGAGCAGTGAAATGCAGTTGACACAACAGAAGGAAGGTATACCATTCATGGGGACCTGCACAAGCTTGAGAAGTGGGTCCATGAGAATCTCATGAAGTTCAACAAGTCTATGTTTTTCTTCTCAATCAGATTACAAAAATTAACTGTGATTTATTTGATTTCTTGTATATTTTGTTCCTGGAAATTCTGAACAGAATTTTGGATATGCTAGTTTTGATATACTAATCTTGAATCCACAATGCATTGGATCAACGTATGTCTAACACATACAGTTATAGACTTTTCAGATCAACTGAAATGAGGCCAGTGAACACAAGAAGTATCAGGACCTCTGTTTTTGTATACTGAAGATCAAATGCACAGTAGTTGCTATGCCAATATGCATGTCAAGTAGATGTTTATTGAGGATTTTTTTCTGGACAGACTTCTGCCTGACCAAAGCTAAGGGAAATTTTACACTTCCCTCACAAACAAAATTTTGAGATGGGGAAAAAAAACCCCACATTTGGGGGAAAATCGATTAAATAAATCCTACCTGTGACATCCACCCCAAACCCCATTGTCACTATTATTGGCTTGGAGAGTGACAGAAATTTATACAGGAAGTATGTCAATTTAAACTATTTGTACTCTTATTCTGGTACTTAGAGTGGCATAAAACAGCATCTGAAAACATGGAAAGGCAGCATGCCTTCATGACAGGAAATTTCTAGGGGAATTTGGAGACTTAAGAGCACAAAGAAAATTGTGACTGGTGAAAGAATGCAGTTTCACTGTGTGGTGTAACTTTAAAATCATAAATGTGTTTCATGTAGAGGAGAATACATGAATTCATCCTGATCTTCTGAATTAATTTATGCCATTAGCAGAGAGACAAACATGCTCCTACAAAAGGATGGTGATGTGGTACAGAGAATAGTCGCATAACTGTGACTGAGCAGTGTTTTAACATCAATTCCACAAACATTGAGCCAGATGTATTCATGGCCTCGCCTGTGGCTTGATGACACATACCCTTTTCACAACAATTGGTGGATTTGTGGTAACAATCAAAAGACATTTAAAATGCTTGGAATGTGGTTTAGAAACCCGCCTTGGCATCCCGCTTTTCATGTCTTAGCATAAATGCCTCAAATACTTTTATTGTTCTGCAACTGCTCATTTATTTTGAAAGAAAGAGCTTGGCCTGCAGTATTTGCATTCAACAATACTTGAAACAAGACGTTAAAGTATTTTTTAATTATGCCCGTGAAATATTTCATATGAATAATGCCAACAGCTGGGTCAGACCTTTTGGTTTTGAGTAAGAGTTTATTCCAGGCTTGCTAACTGAGAGGTTCTTTTTTTAGAGAAAAAGTTTCTGATAAACTGCCAGTTTGGAAATATATTACAGAACAGGAATGTCTTTTCAATTTATGTTGCAGTTGTACCACATTATTTATGTATTTCTGATTTTTTGCCCTTATGACTCACTCTATTTTATCATAATGAATTGCTGCACAACTGATGAAACAGCACAGAACTACTTTCAATAAAATAAAGAAAAGAACAGTGTTAATGTGAAACACACTTAGGAACAAACTACTTCATTTTGGTGGAACAAGACTGAAACAGACTTATAGATCTATAGATAGACATGATATTACTCCATATGTTTAAAAGACAGATCAATTGACTGATCGTTAGATCAGTAGATCAATAGACAGAAGGATGGAAAACCTGTCTGTTACTGAACAGCTTGTCTAATTTTAAAATTCTAGTACAACATTTTTGGCATTGAAGAAGCAGCCCATAAGCTTTCTCTCCTCTGGGTCGCAATTTATTTGACAATTAAGGATTAAGAATAATGTTCTAAATCTTAGTAAGAAAGAAATCAGTATAAGTACTGATGAATCCTATTAAGATGAAAGAGGAGTTTCCTTGACCTCAGAAGGAAGAAAAGTTTGGCAGCTAAACTTTACCAAAACCTTTAGTGAATAATTCTCCCCTATCACAAAAAAATCCAAATGATCCAAACCAAACCAAACCAAACAAACAAACAAACAAAAACCAAGCCAAACCAAACCAAAGAAGACAAAAACCAAAAAACAAAAACAAACAAACAAAAACAAAAACAAACCCACACCATACACAAAAAATGAAACAACCAAAAAACCCAACCCAAAGCAAACAAACAAACAACCCAAACCAAAAAAGAAAACAGACATTTTTCATGTCTGAATATTTTAAGTCTGATATACAGAGTTGGGATCATCAATTTTTACAAACTTTTTAGCCAGTAAAACTCATCTGCTTTTAAAACAGAAGACCAGTGTGGGGTGAACCATTGCCACTGTAGTTAATTACACTACATCACTGAGCTGTGGAGTCAAGTTCCTTGGCTTTGCAGTAATGGAGCCAGTCACCTTGGGGACAGCAATAGCATTTCCTGCCACCTAGTGCCAGCTCTGCTTCTCTTGCAGGGGAAAGTCTTCTGGTCATGTAACAGCCACTTAGCCCAGCATAATAAGGAAAATCAAAACAAATACCAGCTCAGGTTACTCTACCAGGCTTCAAAATATCAAGTTCAGCTCTTGCCCCATGTTCATTTAGTCTCCGTAATACAGGTGAGAGCATCTGATGGGAAGGTGAACAGCAGTGAGTGGATCCAATTTCAATTGTTTCAGAAATTCTGTTTGTGGCTAAGGGAGCCCTAACAACCCACTCCCTTAAATCTTCAATGACTTTATTTCTTCAGTCATTGTGATCAGGTCAGGCCAGAGTCAACAAAATATATGACACCTTTCCATATGTTTTTCTTGGCTTCTTAGCAAAAACCTATGTCAGAATCATGTTATTACCATTACTATTACTACCCTGAGAGTGTCTTTTGATATACTAGCAGGAATTCTGCATTGAATGTATCTCGTCCAAAGTCTGCAAGGTGGTTGGAACATATCCAAACAACTTCAGTAAACTCCAAAGACTGTGTAGTCTCCAATTTCTATGCAGTCTGTTCTTTTATTCTTTAAAATGTAAGAACATACCTACTTTTTTGCTCATAGCATTATTTAAAGTTCTCTCTTTCAATAATAATTATATTTGTTTTCCTTTAGGCAGAAAATTTCTTTCTGAAATTACCTTATTCTTTTTGTCTCTTGCTACAATGGCCATGATTCTGTGCAGAAGATAAGTTGTGAATAAACAACTGTTAGACCAATTTCTGAGTCCACAAAACAACACTAATTGTGATATGACTAAAATAATTTATTTCAATTATCCATTCAAATTTGAAGTTATTATGAACAATTTGCATGAAGAATATGACTTTTAATAGTATCAACTAAGAAAAATACCCATTTTATTTTTTTTAAATTATGTCAGAAGTATTGATGGATTCAGAAATAGACTCTATGATCACTACACCCATTGCTTTAGTACCCTTATGATAGCAAAACAAAAGGAGAAAGTTCTGTCTGCATTCCTCCCTTCTTCTGTGCTATCCCTATTTAGAACCTTTTCAGGGCATCAGCTTGGCTCCAAGCAACTCTTAAGGGCATTATTGCACATAGTAGAGGGAACTATCTGTAAAAAACATACACAGATGGCAAATTTCATATAGACTAAATTCAATTTCTTCATAAGTGAAGTCATTAGTAAGAAATATACCAGGAAATTATGGACTGAAAGAAGTTGTAAATCGAAGATATAACAAACTATAAAATATTGTTGTGTGTAGCCTAGAAATAAAATCAAGAACATTTTTAACTGTCTGAAATAGCAAGAAACATGGGGAAAACAAATTAGAAGTATCTTTGAAATAGGAAAGTAATAATTACTACATTTAGCATACCTACATCCATGCTAAAATCACAGAGCATTATATAGCGAACATCCAGTCTCCAGGCAGGCAAATCAGTAATGCAAAATTGCACTGACAGTAGTAAAACCTAACCAAAATGCATTTTTTAGTTCCTTCTACTGCATTCTACTTTCTAGACATGCTAGTTTCTTAAAAGAAGATGTGATGTGAAAACCTTCAGATTACCTCCCTCAAGGAATTTATGTTTTTAGAGTGTGTTGCAGATAATTTTAGTTGGTTTGAGACTCTGAGGGCTTACAGTTCCCTCAGACTTTTCTCATAGTGTAGAAAGAAGAGTGATACAAAAAATTTTCTCCTTTTCCTTCTGATCAGCTGATAGATATAAATACTTTTATTTTAAGGATAAAAACCTTTCTTGATGAAAAATTGGGATTCTTGTTCTTGGAAATTAACATCTTCCTCAGAATATCCTGATTCTCTCATAATCAGTTCAAAGCTGACTCTTTCACTGCAGAAAAATGAACTGAATTTGAATGTCTCTTAGTTCTCTACCATTTTGATTGTACTTTGTGTGGTATCATTAGAGCACTACATTTAATGCATCATTTAATGTATCTTTGTGATCAGCACAGACCAAAAGAATCACATACCTCATCTGTCTACAAACTGGAAAAACCTTTATGTAATTTCTGACACTAGACCAGTGTTGGTGTCTGCTTAGTAGCTGCACTTTAGTAGCTGCACTTTTGCCAAAGCTATTCTGTTTTCTTCTTCTCAGGCCATCTTAGAATATACTTACCTAGCAGGGGAGACATAAGGATCAGGCAGGTGATTTTACTGTACATACAGTAGAAAATGGTAACTATCAAATACTTATCTTCTATGTATGTGGTTCAATATCTGCTTTGTGTCTCAAAATGCTTAATTTTTAAGAACTTGGCATTCATATTTATAGACATAAATACCACTCTGGATGACAAGATTGTCAAAGTTGCATACTAATGCATTTTTTCTCTGACTAATTGAAGCTCACCATTTCAGGAAAATAGTTCAAGAAACTTGGTCCAACCACTACAGCACTTCAAAGGAGTTGTAACATGGTCACCTCTTCTGAAAATCATATCCTTCATTTGTTTCTAATTTATAGGTCATGTCTTTTAACATGAATTAAAGTGTCAATTTATGTAAGTTTTCCTTGAAAATGTAAAACTATCTGGAGGTCTAGGGAACCCTCGAGAATGGCTGTTACCTAAGCTATAAGTAGCACTGTTCTGGCAATGTCTTTATAGGGAAAGACAGTTCAAAGTCAGTTGCACCAGTATAGCTGATTTAGATCCAATTTGTATTTCTCTCCAAATGCTGAAAAATAAGTGAGCAAATAATCTAATATTCCAGTGAACAGTGAGAAATTAAACTTTGACTTAATATTAGGTAGAGAAGTACAACAGTACACTTGATATAAAATACTTGTAAATTTTGAGCTGTGATTAATAGCAACCTACATAATAGTCGATGTGCCTCTCTTTTCTGCCTCATCTTTGATAAGTACAGACATGCTGTCTACTGCCGCCGGAAATGACTCATTTAACAAGATCATTCTTGTCTACTGTCCCTTGCCAAGGATCTAGTTGGGTTTTCACTAATTACTTTCATTAATTTTATGTAGGTATTCTGGAAACATAACTTCATCACAGTGAATATAACTCAAAGTCTATCAAGATGCTGGACTAAGTTCATATGTGGGGAGACTTATCCTGATAGAATCTGCAATCACTTCTTCATTCACTTGTCTACCAAATGCATTGTCTACTAAATATTTGGTTATAATTTACCAGAAATGTTTTCTGTTTCTAGAAACAGCTGTCATGGTATGAATTCAAAATACTCTTCAAAGTTACAAATAAGTTTACAAATGTTGAATATTAAAAGAAGAGAGATATTATGTACTTTCTGATTAAAAGACTGGAGATTAAGTACAGAAAAATTAACCTGTCATTTTATTTCTGGTGAAATCAAACGTCCTCTCTTTGTGACAAGATTCCAGAATTCCCCCTGAAACATGTATTTCAATGCTAGCTCTATAAAAAGTCTAACATTTTGCTTAGTAAATTTTTAAAAGAAACCTGCTAAACCATCTCTCTTTTATAAAGAGATCAATGAATGATTAATTACTATGTCTGTCCATACTAAATCAACGGGATGTTGATTCTAAACACTGTAAAATCCAACAGTACAAAAGGCTGTCTGTCATAAGTAGTGTTCTGAAAGGTATTTTCCACCCCCAGTATCTCCATGTGAATTATCCAAACAAGAGTACAAGTGAAAGGATGTGAAAGATTAAGATTTATTCAAGTATGTGGGCGCAGTGCAATGGCCACATTGTACTGCATACTGACTTGTGTGAAAAATGTAGCCTCATACCTTCTTGCAGTTCAAGTAGAAAGATTCTACAACTGGTTTGTCACGCTAACATGACAGGGTAACACCTTAAGCAACCTTGCATTATTGTCTTTCCTGACTCACTCATAGTAAGGTATTCACTTACCATTTTGCAACATCTGGTATGTCCTACTATAATTTGATTTACAATGAAGATATGTGATTCACACGGTTTCTGAGTCCCTATAACTCAAAAAAACACAACCCCTCCCCCCCAAAAAAAAACCAAAAACAAACAAAACAAACAAGCAAACAAAAGAAACAAAAACCCAACACAACGAACAAACAAACAAACAACCCCCCAAAAAACCAAACAAACCAAAACAAACAAGAAAACACCAAAATATTTAAAATTTTTCAGTGTCAAAAACCAGTCTAAGAGCCTCAGGTTTAGCCAGAGCAGAACTTTTAAAGTCAAAAAACATGGGTTGTCTGTGTTTGCAAACCTGAATATGGAGCTCAGACTCATTGATCTTTAACTGAAAATATTGAACTGAGGCATGAATTATTCAACTAAATGTCAGCCAGGGATATTCTTGTCCACTAACAAGCTCAGAGAGACTAGGACACCACAGACAGCCTTTGTGAGCCTCCCTCCCCCTGAGCTAAGATTTCTATACAATGTGCTTGAAGTTCAGTACAAAAACAAAACCAAAACAAAAAAAAAATCACTTAAAGTTTCTTTCTTTGCCTTCAGGGATGGTTGATATTTTTGCCTCCGACTGTCATAAGCTGGGCAATACCCATATTGTAGTCATGAATTCCTATCCTTGCTGATCAGATCATTCTTTAAAAGTAGAAAAGACCTTGTATGATCAGCTACTAGTTTCTCAACCAGAAAATTGGTTTTTTTAGGAGAGAGGTTATAGCTTCTTCAAATGCCTTTTATCTGTGAATTAATATTTATCCAGTGCAAATAGTGAAATCATTATTATAGTGGATTCATAGAAGTACAACTGTTTCAGGTCCAACTTCCAATATGTGCTATATGAAAAAATTCCCACCTTCTTTCTATTGCAGGTCTAGCTTAGTTATTGTAGGTACATAAACTGCAGGTCATGTTGCAGTGTTTCTTGGCAGTATGGTGGAGCCCACAGAAAGTTTAAAAGTTAATTTGTACAGAGAACTGAGTGTAGGTATGTACTCAGTCAAAACCTATATAAGTATAGAGAACTTTGATTTTCTTCTTTTTGTGGTCCTGTACTTTTTGGAGTTGGTCTTTTCCAGAATCTGGTGTAACGTATGAAAATGACAGCTAATTCATAACCATTCCTTTCTAGTTCTGCATAATGAATATTGTTTTTAAGAGTTAATGGTAGAAGAAAACTCTTTTCTTGCATGAACATCAGGTGATTTTGTTTACTGCTAGAATAGGAAGAAAGCAGTGTTAAATTAAATGCCCAAACTCTTTTTTAGGATATATAAAGTGTATCATTTTGGATTTCTAGCCTCCAGGAAAATAAACCAGGATTGCAGTGTTATGATGACATTGTTTGAATTATACTGATAACATCAGCACTTCAAATGTGTTTTCTTGATTTTTAGATTTTTTTTCAATCTGAGTATTAAGGTGCTTTTTTTCACAAGACTTTTTTATTATTATCATTTGTCTGTACACTCTTCAGAGTATAGTTTAGGCTAATGATATCTGGTGTTTTTGGTTTTGGTTTAACCTAATATTGACTAATTGAAGACTTCCTAAAAGCAGATGTAGGTTATGGGTAAGTATTCATTTTACCAATAAAGCCTTAACACAGTTTTACACCATGATATGATTTACTTTATTGACTCTTTTCCATGACCGCCATTCAACCTGGAAATGTCTCAGGCTTGTGGCCTATATCATGTTCTCAAGGCACAATGGGAAAGGCAATGTCTAACACAAGCATCAGAACTCCTTTTCCACTGCTAATTCTTGAAAATTAAGAAGAATAATGGAATGAGTGTGATCTAATTCCAGTCCCACTCTCACATTTCCTCACATTTTACCATGCCCCACAGGCTACTAAACCACAGCATGAACTTAAAACCTATCTATTTTCAGTCTTTAAATTATTTCAGATCTGGTTCATAATGTTTTACAAAGACTTAAATTCAGCAACATTTTGCAATTCCTGCACACTTAAAATCTTGAAAAATGTGTGTGTGATGTGTGACTCCTGAAAACAGACCACACTGCCTTGTTCTTAATTAGGAAGTCATTAATCTGTGCAGTGTTTTAATGAAAAATAAATATTAATAATTGATACAGCTAGAAACATAAGCCTGATAATTGATTTCTTCCTCTGTGTATATATTCTGGAATTCAGAGATAAGAAACACCTATACATTTAATAAATTTTGTTTTGGTTAGGAATTCACTTTTTCTTGTCTTCACCTTATGCTTTAACACTTTGAGAGTCTAAAATTTACTAAAAATTAACAAGTTCAAATAGTTGAAAATCTGGTAGTAAGATGAAAAAATTCATATTTGTATGATACAAAAGGAATATAGAAGCAAGTAGTCATGCAAAATTACCTTCTGATCCAACTAATGAACAATAGTGGAAAATAATATTTTTCTCCTTCCAAAGAGGTGTAAGTATGTAGTTTCATTTATTAGAATGATAAGCTTCATAAAAAATAATAAATAAAATGTCATGTAGATGCCAACATAACATTGCAGCTTGGAAAATTGGAATCACATCTGTTCTGGTATATTTGAAGAAAAAGAAAATTCAGAAAACAATAACACTTTTTGCAAATATGACAAAAGAGCATTTATTTTTCATTTCTGCTGATGAAAATACAGAGACAGCACTTAAACCTAATTCTGATGATATATAGCAATGTCTAGAGGCAGAAGTATAAAGCATTGAAAATTGTATCTACTGTATGCACATTTCTTCCCCTTGTCTCATAGTAGGTAATTTCCTTTGAAGAAAGAACATGAAGTGAGCTTCAAATTCTCAAATTTCAAAGTTTCTCATCAGCATCTTTATTATTCATCCTACCTTCCTATTTCAATTCCACAAATATTATCAAATTGTTGAATTGTCATTGGATACAGGCACTTGAAATATTTACTATGAATACCAGAATATTTTTTACAACTTCAGCAAATTATTTCAACTTTTTCTAACCATGGATTTTTTTCTTAATAAAGTATAACAAAATCAGATTCAATTGTGAATTAATGGGAATTTTTTGGAGGATAGGGCAGAAGGGAGGGGCATGAGGGATGTGTCTTTTACCTGAAACAAAGTTCTTAGTAGAACCAGAGATTCATATAATGGCCTGGGTTGGAAGGCACTTTAAAGATCATCCAGTTACAATTCCTCTGCCATGGAGAGAAACACCTTTCATTAGACCAGTTTTTTCAGAGCTCCTTCCTGTCTGTCCTTGAACATTTTCAAGGATAGGGCATCCACAACTTCTTTGGGTAACTTGCTACAGTGCCTCACCACCCTCACAGT
>VXAU01001321.1:25940-73977 GCA_013399695.1 Formicarius rufipectus | reverse complement strand
TATTTTTTACATCACATCTTCATTTATTCTACCTCCAAAACAAGAAACTTCAGTTAGTATTTCCCCAAGAGATAAGGCAGCAAGGCAGCAAGAAATCTTTAAGATCAATATCAGAAATGTATTAAAGTCATTGTGAAAATGTCTCAATTTGGGAAAAAAAATGTATTCAATTACAGGCCTGCTAGTTTGCTGTTGGAAGGCAGTCCTGTGGAGTTGCAACTCAATGCTAACCAAGAGGAAGTTAGAAGAAAGACATGAAAGATTTTATTGTTAATTATCAGCCAAAGGAAAAATATGTCACTGACAGAGATCTGGAAAAGAAAGGACAAAAGACGCTTAAAGAGCTGTGGAGCAATAGACTAGTAACATTATCATTTTATGACAAAAAAAGCATGCTTCAGTATATTCTCCCTTTTGATGTAATATAAGGGAATACATTAAAGAACATTCAGTGACATTAATATGATTGACCAAAAAATCTAATAAAAGAGAAAAATAGATTTAACTCTTTGAAGGTTTTAAACATTGCTTTGAATTACTCAAGAAGTTGAATATTTAATTAATTTTTTTAAAAATACATTGTTTTCAACTGAAAATCAACATTTTTTTAGAGAGAGTGATGGAAAAACCCTCCACAGTACTTCAGTTCTGCCTTATCAGTTACCAATGGCTCATTGGGACTGCTTTCTCATGTTATCTTTCCTCTCAGTCAGTCTCAGAAAAGAGGTTCATTTCCAAAGAGTCACTGTTGCCATGTGGCTGTTAGGCTTCACCTCTCAAGAAAGGAAAAATGCCATGAATTAAAGAAGATAGAGCATTAAAAGAAGGAAAATATAAGAGACTCAATTCACACTTTCACTCAGCAGTGCTATCGTTTCACATTTGATTGAAAACATCCTTGTAGGTCAACATTTCTATCATTTCTGTAGGAATAAGATTAAATAAAATGTATATTCTAATTTATCTTTAATATTTGCAGCCTCATTTTGATGATAACTTTAATAAAGAGTAACATCTTAGAATACACAGGCTGTAATTTATCCTTGGAGATAATCTACTCCTCCCCACTCAAAACCTACTAAATCAGTTTGGGCATGGTCTTGTTCACCAGTATCTGAATATCTGCAAAGAAGGAGACTTCAGAGTCTCTCTGACAATGTGTTCCTATGTTTGACCACAACTACCACTATGTTGACATCAACTGGAACCTTTAATGTTGCAAGAGCTGTTACAGTAACATGTCACCTGAACATTTCTTCACCTGGGTGCATCTGTGTTTCTATGAATACACATCTGTCAAATTTATATTTATGAACTCTAATTACCTAGGCTTTTTCCTATAACTATTACTCATGAAAAACAAGCAATTTCCTACTGACAAAATAAATGTTTCATTTGTGAAAAAATTGGGCTGAAAGTAAGAAAACAGCACACAACTATGCTTTATAGCACATCTGCACTGTTGTGTTTTCTACTGTTTTTGCCAGCAGTGCACAAAATTATATTTTCAGCACTGTTCTAGTTTCATTCTTAGCTCTGCAGGCACGTGATATATCTGTGATTTTTCAAATAGCCTGAGGCTTAAAATAGCTTAACATTTTACCAATGTTACCATTTCCTAGAATGTTTATTTCCTTTGTAACTTGGTTTGAAGGCAATAAAGACTCAAGGGCTTGCAAGAACACCTACAGTATATCAGATGAGATACTCTTTTTTTTTTTTTTTTTTACTAAAGAGAATTATACCATCATTTCAAACACAATTTCAATTATGATAGCAAATATTAGAATGACAACAGTGCATTAGATACTGATTTTAAAATACTGATTTTATATCAGTAATACCAATACTGATTTTAAAATATTACCAATAATGATTGTGCATGAATAGAATGCTCTCCACTACACTTTGATAAATCTTTATAATTATTTAAAAAAAAAACGAACAAACAAAAAACAAAAAACATGCAAAAGCAACAGCTGTGATCACTCAATTTGTTACTACTGACTCTGTCTTTGTTTCTAACTTTGACAACTCCCAGTCAGTTTGGATCTACCTTATGTATTGTTAAATGACTGGCTACAAAACTGAGACATCTCATGAAAAAGTGAGAAACTGGCCTGGTTTTGTCTTGGGAAATATGATAAGAAAAATAATTTATAATAAAATTTAAGAAGGTTGTTTGATCTTCTTCCAACTGATAAGGGATCTGAGACTATGGTGCAACCATGTTTTATATATGTATGTATTTATATATGCTCTGAAGGTACCATGAAGGAGAGCACCAAGAGAGACTGATGGTCTAGCTGAACTTTCACCTTAGTGAAAAGCCTCACATCCTGGACTGCTACTGTACTTCATCTGATTAAAAAATATTTTAAAATACATAAAGAATCTTTCAAAGAAAAACTAAGTACTTCTGATGGCCATTAAGTACCCTGAGCTGGCTTTCCTGTTAAGATATTTTTTTGTGATGAAATTTCAAATCCTTGCATGACAACAATTTTATCCAGTATATAGTTAAGAAAACAAAATCTGTCAAGGACTATTGACCACACAGATATATGTCTTAAAAAGTTCCTGAGCCATAAAAGCTTCTAGGACAACATCACAGTATGTTTGACCTCTTATTACATTGTCTTGGGCTCTGTCACAACTTTATGGGATATTTATCCTTGCCTTTAGCATGGATTTTAGTCAGTGGAAGGTAGAACAAACGACACATCTCTGTATCCAAGTGCAGTTGTTTGGTTTTCTTTTCCCTAAGCATAAAATCTTTCTCAGATTCCTTGGTATGTCATGTGTAAGGAGCCAGGATTCCTAATACATGATTGTGGATTTCAGTAAATGATAGTGAACTAATAGGTTTAGGGCATGAAAATCAAATAAAACAAAACAACCCCAAAACCAGCCTACGAACAAGATCTTTTGTATAAAAGAATCTACCCTTGGGAAGATAAAAAGGACTTATATGAAGAGAACTCAATAGCAATTGGGTTAAGTAGAACTAGTGGACAAGTTTACAAGAGGGCTAATGCAGACTTAGATTCCATAAAAGCAAAGCAGTTCCAGTCTTTTTATGGAGATTGACCTAAAAATAACTAATCCTAAATTGTGCAGTAAGCTTTTGGACTATCATCAGTCCAAAACAGTCCATAGTACTGTTCCCTGATGTACTTCAGTGCAGGTGCAAAACAGGATAAAGAGAGGCAGAGGCAGGAAGTTCAGAGCATTAGCAACCCACTAGTAGATATCCAAAGAGCTTCAGGTTAGTTTCTTGGACAGCTGACAGTCAAGCTGCACCAGACTGCTAGACACTAAAATTTCTTGTAAGTGGTCACTGTGAATTAATTTCCTATCTATGTGTTGTGACTTTTGCTGGTGCATATAAAGGATCACTGACTTGATCTGAATACATTCTCACCTACTATGTAAGCACAGTCTAGGAGGCCATACACATTCCAGGGCGCAGTTCTGCTGCAGAAGATCAAATTTGCTCACAACTCACAGGCATGATGAGAATTCAATGTAAATTTGTGCCACAGTGTGTCCAAAACCTGCTCAAAATTTTGAATCAGTTTGGTATCTCTACAGCAGCAGCAGCAGGTGAAATCCATTGAGGGAAGGACTAAAATTTGCCATGGCTCTAGGACCATATCTCTGTATTTTGACTCAAACATCAATGCAGTTCACACCACTTGTGCCTAATCAATTACCACATTGCTATACCTACCCAATGGAGACTATTTTTATGTACAGATAGCCTTGTCATTATAAATAAAAATTAGTTCATGCATAAAGACCAAGCTGGTGGAGAAATATGGATGAGATGTGCTTTCTTCTGAGAAAGTTACCTTGTGTCTGTACTGCAGATGGAGCACTCTTGAAGGTAAGTTCAACTTTACTGCCACCAGGAGAGAACCTACAGTGAGAGGGCACCACCAGTGTGCTTAGCACATAATGCAAGCCTCCAAGCTTTAATGTCAGGCAAAATTGGACCAAGACGCTTGTAATGCATGAAGTTGTTAATGAAGATGCATTCAATATTTATTCTATGTGTATTTATATATATTTTTCTACCTTTTCCCTACAAATTAATCTTTTTTCTAGTCATATTTCCTAGACAGAGATATATAAAACCTCTGAGCATGTGATTGAACCAGAATATATCAGTCTGCAGTTCAAACATCCTTTGCAATTCCATAAAGTGATTGATTTCTTTTACTTGTAGTAGGGTGTTCAGGAACCAGATAATGGCTGGACATTCAAATATACTTTTGAGAATAACTGGAGAATTCAGTATATAAGGTATTTTAACAATTACATGTGGTTTCAATGATATGCACTCTGAACTGCTCTCATTCAAAAAAAAAAAGGTGCCATGGTGCAATTTAGAGAGAAAATAGAAATATCTAACACTATTGTTGAATTACAGAACTGAACTGAAACAATAACTTGGCCAACTCTTACCTCTCCTAGAGACCATCAAAATTCTGTGACTGAGTTCAGCTTCTTTAGGCAAAATGTTCAGTCTCTAGAATAGCACATGCAATCTATACCCTATGTTTTAAAATAATAATGGGAACATCTTCTGGCCTGCTGCATGAACAACGTTTCATACTTCTCCAGCATGAAGTTTGTGCCTGGCATCTTGAAGTTTAAATTGGAACTGAAGATATATATTAAAGGGAATGTTAATTGCAATTGCCATTATCATGACCACATAGTTGGATTCAAATGTTTAAGGAAATGAAGCTGAAGGAAAACATTTAGATAGGCTAGTAGGGTGAAAGATTCCAACAACCTCAATTAATAAATGGTCTTTACTGCATAAAGGTAGAATAAGGACCACTGTAAAGAAAAAGAATGTCTTTTATGTTGGGAATGTGACTTGACATCACTTGCAAAAGGCAAATTAAAATCATGTGAAAAACTGTGGTCCATAAGTTCCAGGCAGAAATTTTTAGGTTTTAGGAAGATGATGTCTCTGACTTCATCATCACTGAATATGGACTAATTACTCAGTTTTCAGAATGAATTTGTTTCAAATACACCATGTACTCAGAAGAATTCATTTTAGTCCTGCCCCAGCTCGTGTTGCAGGTGTGGCTCCAGTGCCACGTTTCTGTCATTTGGTGGCAGAGAGGTAAAGGTGAGGTCTTCCCCTGGTGCTCTGACCCACGTGGGCTCCCAGGATTGCTCAACAACCTGACATTATTGCTTTTCTGCTTTTCTGTTTGCTGTATTTTTCTTTAATGTTAATCTGAAGTGGGAGGCGGGCGTCCTCTGAGGACGCCAGTTTGAATCCTGAGGAACTTGCTGTCACCGTCCAAGATTGCTCGGCCGTGGCAAAATGAACCTCAGGAGTGAAGGAGATGGGGCCAGTTCCGCGCACACTGTGCCTCACTTAAAAAATCCATTGCGCAGGCTTATCCCAAAATCTTCGTTCACGAAGTCTAGCCAACAACAACATCATTTTAGTACAAGCATTCCCCATGGTGACTGACAGCAGGTTTTCCAGACTGAGGTCTCTTTTTTTTCCCAGTAGTCTTCCTTTGACTTTGGAGAATGAGAGAAAGTAGGCTTTTTCAAGCATGAGGACTGAAAACCAAAACATAGATTTAAACAAAAAGATTGATAGTCCTAGAAACTGGAGAAAGGAAAAAAAAGCATTTTAGGCAAAAATCGCTTAAGTTGCAAGTGCTAACAGGTGGCACACAATTGAGTATATTTGTGTGGGGTGGTGAATGCCTGACTGAACTTCTGAACTCTGCTTAGAAAGTAGAAATCTACTTAGAAGTAGAAACATGCTACTTGCTATGTATGACTACTACCAGCTGATCATAAGTTTTGGTAACACCTAGACAAAACAAGAGAAGCACATTCTGAATCCTGATGCTAATAAAAAAAAAAAAAATATCAGATGGATCCACCTGTTTGGAAGAAGATGATGTGCAGTGCTCCTGTGCAGACATTACTTAGGTGGGAAAAAGTAATTCCTAAACAAGATCTGGATGCAAAAACGGAGGGTTCCTGAGAAGTGGGCTCAGAAACTAAAAGAGGGCCTCAAAAACAAAAGGCGATGAACCTGACTGGAAGAAATACCTTTCAAGTCAAGGAGGATTCTGAAAATCCGATACCTGCTTCAAAATGACCAGGCAGATAACATCTGGGATGGGTAGCTGTAAGCAACCACACAGCGTGAACTGGTACACCTTTCTGCCCAACCTTCCAGGGCCACCAGGAACCTCCAAGCAAAGTGGAGACCAAGTGAGCACAGCACTGTAGGGGAGCAAGTAAGTGCAATAACCAAACAGCATAGAATCTTGATGGTTCTAACATAAATCCCAGAACACAGGTCCACTATGGGTTGTCATATCACTTTGTGTCATTCTGACAGCCAGGCAAGGAGAATAGAACTGGGAACTAAAAGAGGGACCAGAAAAAGGATAAGAGCTTTTGCACTCCATTAATCCTAAAGCAGCACAGATTTACTGCAATGCACAGAAGTGATGAGTCAAGAGGATTCTGCTTTAAGATTTCTATCTGTATAGCCATTTATGAAAGGTATGGTAAACCAATATCACAAGGGTTAAAAAGTTAAGGAAATAGATGGCAATAGATGAGAATTGATTGCTGGCACCATCTGAATTTACCCTTCCCAGTGTAAATACACATTATGTTAAATGTCCATGGCACAGCTCAGTATTTGAATCACCATACACCTTAGACACAATGGAAGCAGTTCACCATGAAGGTCCTACAGATGTTAAGCAGAAGGCAGACAATGGTGTAAGGGATTGTTAAGCAACAGAAAGACTTGCATTTATGGGAACCCCAGAGAAATGCATTTTCTACCATAGTCAAAAAGTTGCTGTGTGATGCTTCTCAAGTCACTTAAACCAAATTCAGGTCAGCCATTTGGTTTCCTCAGCTACATTAAAGTTGAAGTGAGATACATCTGAATAGATACAGCTAACATACAAAGCTAAATTTAGCCTACAACTAAAGAATCCTCAGTTGTCTGAAGATGGCCATGTAATAGAAATGTTGGATTTGGAATCCCTTCACAAATTCACATCTCCACCCCTGATGGGAATGACATCATCCTGAGTATCACATAATGCTGGGACGGCTTCTGTGATGTATTCCAAAATGATCCTGAAATCAAAAATCTGTGAGGAAATTAATAGTTCTCAATAGGGATCTGGATTGTTAATGTCTAGTAAATAGCAAATGGGACCACACATGCTGAACAATGAAACAAAACTGGTATTGAGCAGCTGCTCATTAAGTAAGCATCATCTACTCTGTACTGTGAATGAAACAGAGGCCCCTTGAAAAAAAAAATTAATTAAAAATGCATTTCAAATCATACAAATCAGAAACCTTAACACAAGACTACTGAATTGATAGTACCCAGGTAGGGTCTTCCAGCATTTCCTCATCTTCAGATGCATGATTTTGCTGGTTTAATAGTAATGTAATGTTGGGTTCTTCATGTATTGATCATGAGATTTTGTATATTTGTGTATTTTGCATAAAGAAAAATAGATAGATGAATAGGGTATTAAATATAAAGAAATACCCATCTGATGAAGTTTCAGTCCCAGTCTATCCTTCTAGTCTCATTTTTCCACAAAAGCTGAGCTCATTTCTTGTTCTGTACTCTTACACTTGAACTACACTTCAGTGGAAAGTAGGAAGTGAAGGCTGGGATATGGGGAAAAGTACATTTGCTATCTCTCTTCCATCTGTACCATAAAATTGACATCACAGGGTGAATGAATGAATGAATAAATGAAAGGGTGTCTGCTGCAGCTTCACATAAATGCATCATATCCCTGCTGAACACAGAAAAAGCATATTGTTTTATGCACATATTTTTCCTACCTTAAATTCTGAATCCTGTACTTCAACTGTATGTAGCATTGCTGATCAGATTTCTTATGAAATATCTGTGTAATTATCTATTTTCTTCAATTTCAGCAGATTTTTTTTTAAGCAGACTATGACACATGGTACTCATTGTCATTATAAAACAAGATCTTCAATCCTTTATAAGTCTTTCCATGTCATTGTTTTATATCTTGTATTTTGCCTGTTGGAATATAACAATGTTTGTACCCTATGTGTGACATATATTAACTTGTAGTTCCAACTTGGCTGTTTCCACATTTATTCTGTCTCCTGTTGTGCCAAGATAGTATTAGAACATTTCAAATTACTTTTGGTCATGTAGTTAATACCAAGGCAGAGATCCAGGTCAAACTGAAGGAATAAAATCAAAGAAAACAGAAGATTTTTTTCTGTCGTAAGTCAAACCCTCTATGAAACTTTGATAAAATTACATCTATGTCAACAAACTCATATTTAAATAGCTAAATGCATCTGTTTTAACCAAAAGAGAAGGACAAAAAATCTGCTCTGCCTGACATAACCTCTTACTTTGCTGTCATGTAATTTCTATTTGCTCCTAAAAACTATGTTAGTTTATATAAAGTAGATGTTAAAACTACACAAACTATACATAACTTTTTCTTCCTTTGAGTTAATTTTGAACTATGCTTCAATGTCATGGCAGGTCAGTAATAGGTTTTTATTTAAGTGCATGTGATTAAAATGCTTCTTGATTCAACCTTTCAAAAATTTCTAAACATATGAACTTGACAGAAGTGAAGATATGCCCCCTGATACTTAGGTAAAAAGTCAAGAAGGATAGAATAAAATTTTGATAATCAAGGAATCTTCATGTAAACAAACTGATATTCTTCAGTCACTTCTCAAGGCTTGTTCAGTTTGTTTAGTGTCAGGACAGGTCAACTGGTGCAATTAGAATGTTAAGAGTTTCTTCTTTCATTTTGACTGAGGGACTTACAAGCTTCATGAATGCTTTATGGCGAACTGTATCAAACTTGGTAAGCTGTTATTCAGCAGCACAGGCCAGGGCAGGCTTGGTATTTCTGCTGCTTTGTCATATTTGCTGAAGTTCATCTGAGAAGGTTTTGCCTGTCTGTTTGTGTGCATCTCATAGCATACATGAGTTGAGCTAAGTGTTCAGGTTGTAAGGGCCTGTGTTTGGCTTTCAAGTCCTCTGGTTCATTCTTCAACTGCATTAGCTAAGGCAGGAGCCTTTGCAGTTACCTCGTCTGATCTGTCACTGAGGTGCACGTTGTTGAGTCCACAAGGAGCTTTAAGTATAATGAGAAATAAGAAGCCTTTCAAATATGATTTGCCATAAATACAGGTGTTAATGTGGTGAGCCATAACTGAAAGAAAAAGGAACATATAGATACCTGGCAACTACAGAAAAGTGAAGTAGCCTATTTAGAGAAGTTGTATCTGAATTGCAGTAGTCACATACTATACATGTTAATCTATTCCCTCCATGGAATCCTCTACAAATACAAACCAAAAAGATAAACCACTATCTTAAATCCAAATAAAAAAGAAAAAAAAAAACTTTGAACATCATTAAAAAGAGGTGTTCTATCACAGCCTAGTCATTATGCCCTTTCTCCACCTTACAGTTCTAGGGAAGAGGAACGCTAATGCCTTTTTGGTGAGGGAACCCATTCTAGCCAATTAAAATAGTCCAATTAAGGAAATCAAGGTCTTCTACTCACTCCCTTTTGGCTGTTGGGAGTTTCTGTGGGGAAGAACTGTGCCTCAGTTCAGATCACAACTTTTCATTAAGAGCAGGGATCCATTTACAGTCATTGACTTGTTTGTTACTGCACAGACTTTTAATCCTTTGTTCAAGTAAATTCAAGACATTAATTTCTTAAACAAATATCTGTATTAGACAGGCCCCTTGAAACTATTGTCAACCTTATTACTAACCAGAATTACAAAGGTAATTGCTGTTTTACTCATGAGGAGAAAATAATGACATAGACAAGGTTCCTGAAAGAATCTGTGTAGGAGAAAAATTGGAATATCCCTCCCAGACTGACTTTCAAAGATTAGTTTTGATATTGGGCCTTCCCCAGATGCATATCCTCATTCCCATCAGACAATTTTGCAGCCCACAGGACAGTGGATTGCAGATCAGTAGTCACTTCTCCTCAGGTGATTGTTTCTATAGTGAGATTATTTCCTTCATAATTTATTAGCTGCTTCACTATTAATTATAAACTAGGATCTCCCTAACTCAAGAATGACAAAATCTGGGTCAAAGTACCTAGTATATACACTTCTTCCACTTACTGAAGAGCAAGAAGGAGCCTTAATTTACTTTGGACAAGAATTGAGCCTTTGGGGCCCTGATCAACTTGATTAACAACAATTTTTTCCTTTGCACTACTTTCTTCCACTCAGAGAGAATTTTGTCTATATATATCTCTATAGGTGTCATAGGTTCAGTTTGTAAAGTATGTTCGGTATATAAAAACAATTTCTGTGCTGCATTTTAAAATATTAGCAACAACTAATCTCTGTCATCCTCACTCCTTTTGTTTTAAACTGAAAACATTATTATTTGGTGAGCAGTAACTGTCTTTTCCACCGCCAGTATATTTTGTTTGTTTGGGCAAAATCCTCTACAAGTCTGAGAAATCCTTACAACACCCTAATAAACAACTGAAAATCAAAGCAGAGCATGTAAATCTAAAACAGATGTGTTATTCACAATATCACAGACACTTGTTATGTGCTATAATCTATTTGCAAGCTCTCTCCACCATAGTCATTATCATCTCTAGAGCAAGACATTTGTCAAACCCTCTTCTGAACTCCATAGTGGGCTTTCCAAAGTTTGTACAAAAATTAATATTTTAAATCTAAGAAGGGATTAATTTTTAGCATGGCTCTTTCACCTTGAGCATTGGAAGACATATGCTTTAATATGAATTATGAATTGCTCATTCAATTTTACATATGAGAAAAAAACAAAACAAAACAAAACAAACAACAACCCTGAAAGCCAAAACTCCACATTCTCCATCCAAGTCACATTTTCACCACAGAGATCATACTGAGGACTACACCTTTAATTTTCTACTAGAAACTTCTAAGTTCTTTATAAAGGTAAAAAGAACTGAGGATCACATGCTACATCTAGGAAAGAAGATTGTGTTAGCACTTCCAGGGATGCAGAAATGCAAGTCATACAGGCCAGTGTTAACACGTCATCTCTCCATATGTGTCACCTACTAAATCTGTGCTGGCACAGATTTCATCTCAGTTATGTTGGGAGAAAATGCAGTCCTTAGTGAATGGTAACTCTTCATGGTGTCTTCTGGCCTGTCCTAATCCTTTGTAGCATGCAGAAGTTTTCTGATTCTAATTACCAGGTTTTGGATCTGGCATGTTTCTCAGGATTTTCTTCTGCTTGATCACACTAACACTTCCCCATGTAAACAAAGCACACAGTGGGTGATGATTATGATAGCTGATTAAAATAAGTAAACAGATTGGAGAACATTAAAGTTTTATGCATCCCTGCCATCTGCTTTCTCTTCACACTGTACATATTAATATACATATTGCACACAATTGATTTTTTTTCCACCTCAGTAGCAACAGGCATTGTGGTACACCATCAGTGGCTTGAATAATTCACAAAAATGACTGCCATGACTCCACTAGATAGTTACATGTCTGATATTCTGTTTGTTTCTCTTATGATTCTGGCATTAAACTCATCATAATTCATCTGAATGTAGACATTGAGGGGAAAACCAAAGCAGAAGAGCAGGCACATTTTTCAACACTGAGAAATACTTGTTGATATTGAAAGTAGATTCATGCATGTAAGGACGTACTCCATTTACTGGTGTAAAGTCATTAACAGGGGAATCAGAGCCATAAATGCTCACTTTTTACCTTTGATTTTGCATGGTTTCTAACTCTCTTAAATTACTTACAGATTAATTCAGGTTTTCTATACAAGTTTAAGAATTGCAAATGAACAGCGTACATAAGCTAGATAGCAGTATCACTGTGTTGAAAGCACCTTGCACATAAAACCACCATAATGAAAGCATTATCCTGCCTGAGGAAAGAAGCGTTAGCTAGTCTGAATAAAAGAAATGAAAAATGAAACTTTACTAAGGGACTGTATCAGAGAAGCAAAAGAAACCACTTTCTGTGATATTCAGATCTCTTTCATAATATCTGGAAATGCAGGATTTCAATTGAGCAAAAGATAAAATTATCCAAGCATATAAGTTGCAAGGGCAAGGACATTATTAATATGACCAATTTGCAGGTAGAGTCTTTACCAAGATAGTAAAATGTCCAAAAGGCACCAGCATCTCATTGTTTGATTTGTAAATACAGTCTATAAACTTTTTATTTTTTTCCCCCCACACTGACTTTCAGTCATCAAATCACATAATAATAGGTTGAAAGAGACCTCAAGAATCATCTGGTCCAACTTTTCTTGGTAAAAGCATGATCTAGAGAAGATGGCTCAGCATCCTGTCTAACTGAATCTTAAGTGTCCAATGTTGAGGAATCCACTGCTACTCTCAGGAGAATGATCCAATGGTTGTTTGTTTGCATTGCAAAAATTTTTCCTCTTGTGCCCAGTTGAAATCTTCCCAGTTAGTACTCATTATCCGTGGTCTTTGCCATATGATTCCTCGTAAAAAGGGAGTCTCCAACTTCTCTATAGTCACCCTTTAAACACTGGAGCATGGTGATAAGATCTTCCCTAAGCTTACCCTTCACAGGGTTGCACACACACTGTTTTCTCAGCCTTTCCTCATTTTTCAGCATTTACTTCCAGCCATTTTAGTGGAATGTAAAAGAGTGAAAGGAAGTATAATCATGAATTCAGGCAATTGATTGCTTCTGAAATATCATGAGTTTTCCTAGAAGTTGTTTTTCAGGGAATTTCCTGCATGAATTTAATAAGTCTATCTATATATTCTTTACCAATACAGTGATAATAATATTTTCTCAGATGTTACAGTACAGCTTGTGTTTATTAGGTTCCCAGTATATAACTAATAATGTAAAAAAAAATGCAACCTTCAGCGTTGACCTCATCATGAGGAAAAAAACAGGGGCTGAGCACCTATTGCACCAAACCTAATTAGAGCCTTCTGAGCCTTCTGCTGTAATTGCACTTAGTAAGGTGGGCACATGGAGCACAACTAATTGCCAGAAGTTTAAAATTACCCATTCCTTGGAGAACAATCTCATATCAGCACCTGACTTTTCAGTTTCAAAACATTATATTCCTTGAAGACTGAACCATAAATTATAAAAATGTGGAAAAGATGAAAATATGTGATTTTTCTTTTAATAGCAGGAAGTGTCAGTCTCAAATCTTTGTTAGGAAGCTCCAAACTCCCAGTTTGTTAGTTTTACACATGACCATATGAATGAAAAAGGGTGCACCCTCAAAACTGCATAAATACTTTGAAAGGTAAAAAGCATAATTACTATTCTTTTATGAAATCAGGAATGTTAAGAAATAATAAATTAATTTTATTTTTCTAAGGTGCGATATTATTTTTTCTAGTAACATATTTGCAGATTTCTAACTGAAATTATCTACCCTGCTTGAGAAATTAATCAGGTTAATAATTTTAACAAGAGTTTATTAATTAGACATTTATAAGGTCTCAGTTTTAATCTACTTGAAAGAAAATTAGTCTAATCATAGCTCATCTTTTATGAGCCATGAGGTCACTTTCATGCATGAATTAAAATGAATTTTTTTTAGATCATTATTCTACTACATTTTCTTCATACGGGTTATTTCTACACTGACAAGTTATCCGTTCAGTTTCAGTTTATGGACTGCTTGAAGGTCTGAATGGCAGTCATTCCAAAAGACAAAGCTCACAATCATCTTTTATTTAAAATATGACTGAGACTTTGGTTCTGGAAGGACCTGAACTGTACATGTGGTAATATCCCAAAATTAAAGGCAAATACTCAGAATTTTGCTCTAGAAAAAAAATCCAAAAACCAGTGGATTTTAAAAGGTGAAGAACTATTTTAAACTCATACTATAATGAACAGCTTCTTCTTCCGTGTGTCTATCATCATAGTGGGACTATCTCAAAGAAAATTGTTATTAGAAAAATTAGTTATTAGCTAACATATTCTGCACCATATAAATACACGGCAGAAATTTCAAAGCTTTATTTCTGTTATTTGTACACTAATAAGTGTGGGTGTCTTAACAAAGCATTTGAAACTTTTCCAAAAATAGACCTGCAAGACATTCTTGGCCTGCAATTATTGGCAAGGATTTGCATACATGGATTTCCTCTGCAGTTTTCAGGACTATTCTTCACCTTGTCCAAATAAAACCAAAATAAACAAAAATTACAATAATTTTGAATTCCTTGTTTATTATCCAAAATAATTCCTTGAAAATGTGCTGGAGGACAAAATATATATTGCAGAATAGACCAAGTGGCAATGAAGAAAACTACTAAAGTCACATAAGAGTTATAGTTTAGTACTTCTTAACTTTTCACGGTTGCTTTTATTGTGACAGAAAGGAAAATTAAAAAATCCACTTGACCAGAGGCATAATAGTGATGTACTAAATATACACTTCAAAGCATCAAATGGATTATCTAATGGGGAGGAAAGAATGAATGTGACCATAGTAAATGTGAGGTCTCTTGGTCAATGGGAATGGAAATGTCTAATAGTTGTTATAGTAGAGCTTACAGAATTATTTAATGGTTTTTCAGGGAGTTAAGGTTCTGGGCTTCTAAATGATGGAAGCAGGAGCTATAGAGAACAAATAATGAAATTTTAATATTTGCAATCAGCTTTGGGTACTATACTCGTTATAACTCTCTGAAGCTATACAGATCGCACTTGCTTTCAAATGCCACTAAAACCTCATCCTACTGAAACTTGTCAAGAGTCAGAGAAGATGCTTTGAAATCACAATGTGTTGTTTTGTTAATATTTCTTAACATTAACAGTTGCATTTGAGCAACATCTTGTTTTCATTTTCACAAGTGACCAGTGTTTGTTTGCTAAATACTCAGTTGAGGGTGAAGTGATTTAAGCCTCAGCAAGATAACTTCCTAAATGCAGACAGTGACTTGAGGAATGTGTGGTATGATCCACGCAGTCAGTGATATGAGAAATAAAAAAAAATTCTCCATGGAAGATGGTGGTGGCAGACAATTAATTGGACAGACGTGGTGCACAATCCATACGTCAAAGACCACCTGTGAAAAACAAGAGGACAATGGATTTAAGGTTACAATCCTCCCATTATCCTGATAAGGTGCACCTCCCGTGCACCTCCCTAAGGGAGCAACAGCTAACAGCCACCTGCATTTACCTAAGTACATACAGAAATCTGTGAGGAGCTGTTACAAGGTTGAAAGGCAGCTGACCAGTATATAATAACAATACCCAATTTTCTGAAGGGAGATCAATACTTCATGTCCCAGAGACTCATTAGTTGCACTGAGCCTTTAGCACAGGGCTGTGTCCACAGCGCAGTGTTGACCTCAAAATAAATTGGTTTTGTCCCATCCTGCATAGAGCATTGTCCCTAAAATGCTGCTCAGTGCACAGCAAGTGAGGCAGAAGCAGACACTAAGGGAAGAGCTGAAAAGAACCTAGTTCAAGAGGAAGAGTACAGCATCTAAAATGCTGAGCATCTTTTCTACTTTATAGGCATCTTTACAGAATTGCTCAATTTTTTTTTTCTCAAATTAAAAGAATCCACAAATATTGCTACTTGGTTGTCTTTCTCAAGCTTTCTTGTGGATGGAGGGGCAACTGAGGGAATTGTTCTGTTTACAAAAGTCTGTTTGCATCTTTACAGATATTTCATCCAAATTGCATTTCTGATTTGCTGCCTGTATTCAGTTTTGGATATACACACACTAATTCTGCATTTGCACATGTTGCATTTGGATCAAAACTGCCGCACTCCAAGAAGGAAGCAGTGTGTGATTTGTCAGGAATGGCACAGGTTCAGAGGGTTCAGTGTGTTTGCTTGAATTTACCAGTGGGGTACTAGCTCTATTGTTGCTCTACATGGACACAGCAAGTAGTAACCAAGAAAATGACAGAGCACAAGTGATCTGGTCCCAGTCATAAACTGCTTTACTTTCTGCACTACAGATGATTAACTGTCCTAATTATTCTCAATTTTCTTTGCTAAATCGCTGAGCCATTGGCATGTAACAGAAATTATTTTTTTCCTTTTTAAGTTACTAACTATGAGCTCACCATTTGGTGACACCTGGACTCAGGAATGTACAAATGAATACATGCTTACCACGAATTTAAGTGACCTATTTATTCAGACCTTGAGGATTTGTGAAATTGCTTTCAACATGATACCTGACATATCCTTGAGTAACTCAAGCAACAACATCAAAACAGTGTCACTGATCTTAAGTGCCCAAAGCAGGGTGAGAAGTAAAACTTTTCAGCAGATGAAGAAGAGAGTGTACATAAAAGTCTAACATCACTAAAGTAGATTTATTATCTTCTTGTGATCTCTAAACACTACAAATCAACAAGGATAAGCCAGTTTTAGGAATCACACACTATAATTTGAAGATCATCATGTCTGCTTCAATTGCATTTTTTAAAATTAAAGGACAAAAAAACACCAAAAAAACCAACCAACCAAACAAACAAAAAACCAAAACCAGCAACTCATTTTATCATAAAGTAAAAAAAAGTTCTTTTTGGTCAAATTTTATGTCAGTCTTTGCCTGATTTAATTGCAGTAAGTTTTCCCATTCATATTTTAAATTTAGCAAATCATATGATCAAGTCAATATTTACACCCTTGTTGTCTCGAATAGAGTATTTCTTTTGATGTTGATAAACTCCTATAGAATTTTTTTCATGGGGATTAACTCATAGGAAAGCGTACCCAGGACAATTCCCCATTAGATAAGGGGAATTGTCATGTTCAGGTTTAATTTTGTTACCACTCATATAGGCTGTTAGAGAAATATAACATGCAGAAGGCTACAGTCTTACCACCTTTGCTGTGCCCAGTCTCAGACTTGTGCACATAACACCAGTACAAAGTCTTGCCCAGAGCATCCAAGTCATCATTTACTCTCCATAATCCCTGATTGGCATTTCTGATCAGAAAACAGAGGACAAAAAAATAGTGACTTGATTGGGACTGAAAAATAAATCAGTGTTAAGAGCTGAGAATTGAGCTTTTCAAAGTCAGTTCTAACACAGTAAAGAGATATCTGTATAAGTTTCAGACTTCGTTCCTTCTATATTTCAATTACTTCATCCTACAACTTTTAGTAATACATTTGGCTTTTATTCTAAGGAATTTTCTTTCTTTTGGGTTTTTTTTGGTTTTTTTTTGTTGTTGTTATTGTGTGTTTTTTGGTTGGTTGGTTGGTTGGTTTTTTTAAGACTGTAAGCAAATGTCATCCACCCCTAAAAAAACGAACAAGTGAAAATTCTGAGAAAAAAATGCATTTTAATTTTTTAGCTAAAGCACATGTATTTATTTTTATTATCTATTGTTGAAATACAATGGTTTTCTTTTGTGTTTTTGCATATTGATGAAAAGTACTTAACTTTTCATTTAAAAGCATATTAACCATCAAATTTTATGAAACAGAAAATGTATACAGGAGTAGGTGAAAGTTTGTGACTCAGATATCTCACATCAGTGGTTCAGAGGAACTACACCTGAAATGTTGCATGTTCCAGTGAACATTTCTGTAGGTAGGTTTTAATGGGATTTTCCTCCTGTACTTTTTCTCTTTTGAGGTGGCAAGAGTTCTGGAATCCAAAATCAGATTAACAAGGCAACTTTTTCCTGCATGAAGCAAATATTTTTCAAGAAACATCAAATTCTGATTTAAAAAAAAAAAAAAAGTTATTTAAAAAAAATCAGAAAAGTCAAAGTATCTGGTGATGACACTTGTCTTCCTCCTTTCTCTACTAGAAGTCAGACAATCCGCAATAACCCTTTGTAGCATTAGCAGTCTCCTGAGAAGAGGCTTTGTCTTGACATTTGCATGTCTTCATTCCTGTAGCATTTTGAAGGTCATTACTCACTGAACAAGCAAACAAACATTCATGCTGTCATTTCAAAACAGTCTCAACAGTGCATGATCCTTAACCTTCCCAGTCTTCTGCACTTTCAGCTGAAGATTTTCTGTTGTGACAAATGAATAATCTGATATACCTGTCAGCTGTTGTTATAACTTCCCTTCTTCGGTATGTGAGTATGTCTGTACTTCTATTTTCTAAATTCAGATGGAGTGTGTTCCAGCAATAAGCTACTGGTCAACTGGAATAAAAATTACAATAATCTATGCTCCTATACCTTAGCAAAACTATGGAATAGCTTTGAAATGAAGTCAGCTTCATGAGAAACAGCCCCAGGTGATTCTTCTTGTCTCATATATAAGTTTACCTTGTGCTCACCTCCTACTCTCACTCTGGTCCTATTCTCATAATCCTAGAACACAGAAAATTACAAACTAAAGTAAGACTTAAGGTTATTTATAGAGATCCTATTTGCAGACTACACAAGGACACTAATCCAAGTTACTTAAGAGTCTGCCTTAATCTTGAACATGGCAAAAACAAAAACAAAAAGCCCAAGTGTTCTTTCTCCTTTAATTCAATTGAAGTGTAAGTAACTATTACAATTTTAATTTTTAAAATTACCATAAATTACATTTATAACACCTTCAGCATAAATTTGCCATTTTGAAGACCCTGTTCCTTGTTGATTTGTGGTGTTTTCATAAAATCTAGAACTGGATAAAGAGTATTTCTTAAAGTGTACCAGGGTCATGTGTAAGAAATCTTGAAGTAAGTAACTAATCCAATCAATGTTATCATACAGATGATCTAAATCAGGTGACTGAAACACATCTTGCTCTAGCAGACCTGTAAAGAAGGACCTGTACACTAAATCAAGAGAACTAAAACTAGGTCACCGATTCACTTTCGATTATTTGTATATAGATAGACTGTTCCTCCTGGGGCTCTGTGGCATTTCCAGCCTGAACTTTGTGCTCTGTGGAGAGGCTTCCATTGTCATTCCCCACCCAGTCAGTTGTTTTCACTTTTGTGGCTACAATCCACAACACAGTGTACTCCCAGGAGGAACACACAAGTTTTGAGCGTCGATCGTGTCATAGCTGCTCCCTTCACACTGCTCTGATCCCCGCAGTCTGCATCATCTGGCAAATCTGATACAACCTGCAGACGCTAAAGCGTTAGCTTTGCAAAGATCCATTTACTGGGTATTTAAATGTGACTTAGAAGCCAGCCATATCATGTCTCACGTTGTTTTTCTGTTCTCCCTCTCTATTGTCCAAGCTTTTAAGCTTATAGGCAGCTTCTTTTAAGAACCTCTGTGTGTCTGACCAAACTAATCTGGGGATCTTTTGCCTGTATACTACATTCTTTAGGATCTTAATCTTATTAGATCTAGTTATTTATTTAACTCTTTCATCATAAATACATATGTGTACAGTGGAAATATCCTGCATATATATATATATATTTTTTTTTTTTTAATGTAGCCATGAAATTTTGAATGTAAAGACGATAAAAGTGTTTGCTACTTACATTTGTAAAACTGATATCTCATTCTAATACTCAACATCTCTAAACTTCAGCAAGTGAAGTATAATCAAGTAATTTTAAAATCTACCATTTGCACATGCTCTATGTATCACTTAGGCATTTATTTCATGTCTTTAGTAAATGTGTTTAAAATTTGACTATGAAAAATGGTATTTTCTGTATTTTCAGATGTAGTATACTTTTCAAGGGTTTTAATTCTTCTTCTGAGTTTGATGCAATTTTTTCCTTTTTTTTTTTTTCTCCCCCTCTGGGCAGTAGTCTATGGTTTAAATAAAGTTTATTTGAAGTTATGATTTGAAAGAGTTAGAGAATACTGGAACATTTCTGTAGCAGACAAACAAGTAAAAAGGTCATTCTAGATTTCAAGAAAGCCAGTATATTTTTTTTCCTGTGATTTTAATGGCGGTTGAATGTAGTTTGTAAAAGCAAAAACCAGAGAAATATCATTGCAGTCTTCAAAAGAGTGAAGCTGTCACAGAAACAGCTCCCAGGTAATTGAATCTCTTCATACTTAAAAAATTCCTGCCAGTGTATTTCCAGTAAATTGAACAACCTCATTACCCCTCTTTATGCCTTCTGTACAAATTACTAAATTGCTAAATTTTCAAAGCTGAATGTATCACTACCTATGACTGGCAAGCAACAGAACTCATCTATGGACAGCATGATCTTTTTCATAACTTCTATAAATGACATATAAGTTTTTAAAACTTCCAACCTCCCCACCAGATGGGGCTTCTCACAGTTAGTGAAAGATGAGCTTTAAGTATTTATCTAGCCCTTATGTGAAAATACGGTCATCTAACATCCCCAGCATGTTTGTTAGGGCAAGATTAACCCTGAATTCAGTACAGAAATCCCACCTCTCCTCCACTTTTAGAAAATGGCTGATTAGTACCAGGAAACCTAAGATGTTAGCATTTGACAATTATACAAATATCAAGTTATCAGGTTTTCCTTCATAAAAGACTGAATTCCTTTTAAAGTAAAATAAGGCACCATCTGTAACAAATAGGTATCCAATGTACCTATTAAAGTGGTGCATAGGACAAAGTAGATGAAACAATAACAAAAAAATTCTGGGGAACATATTTTTAATGAGGTGTTTCAAAGGTACTAATATTGATTACCATTCAAAATTAAATAAGTTTCTATGTGCCAGGGAGAGCACAGGATTAATTCTGAAGATAACAATAAGTAAGAAGGTAAAGAGGGGAGAAGAAAGAGAAGTACAGTTCTCTATCATTTCCTTTTATGGTCTAAAAACTAATCTTAGCAAACTTCAATGAGTGCCAAGCTGTATTTACATTTAAAAAACCTCACATAAACTTTTCATAACTGGCCGCAGTCTTAAGAAGTTTAACATGAAGAAACTGTCCCACTGATATCAACACGAAATTTATTTAAAAACCATTGGTAATTTCTTCATTATGTATTGTATCAAAAAAATAAAGAACAATTCCATGAAAAAATAACCAAATTGTTTGAGAATAAATTATGGTTAAGAGTAGCTCATTTTCTAATTCAACATAAATGAACACCAATTACATGCAAACTCCTTAATTCCATCTAATGATCTTTGTTCTCTGACTTGGTGTCTGCTTCCATTCCTCTATCAAGCTATCTAAGGACACCAGTGACATACTGCAGCATGTCCTGAAGCTTTCTGAAAATTCACTGATACTGATGGATTAAAACTAAACCAGAAGAAGCTTAAAAAGTAAATAGATCATGGTAATGACAATCTGTAAACTAATTAAGGTCTAACTATATCACTCAATTACAAAACTGAACTAGTAGGGTGGGTAAAATGCATACGTTATTTGTGGATTGATAAACTGACTATTTCAGCATTGTAGTGACCAAATTTGTGGAGATTATTCCTAACTGAGCTTTTGATATGCATAATTCATAAGAACTAGGGCGTGTAATTCATAGGAACTAGGGCAAATACATTGGGTGGTGAAAATGCTGTCTTCCTTGGATGCTCACCACTGGTTTGCAAATCCGATGCTCAGAGAAGAGCTTTCCCTATGGTAGCTTTCTCAGTAGGTGGCTTAATTAAACTTCAACGCAGAGTACTGGCTTCTTGGGCTCAGACTGCATGCTTGGCTTTTCCCAGAAGCTGTGGTAATTCCTGAAATGTCAAAGCAGATTGTTTCAAGGAGGTCATAAAAACGTAACTTGTCAGTTTGTCTAAAGCTCCAGCTGCTGCTTACAACTTTCTGCCCACCCCGAAGACAGACAATTGTGTTTTGGCTATTGTGCTAGTGGTGATGTATTCCTTGTCCAGCCTTGAGAACCACTGGATACAATGTTGGTTATTTACACGTGGGGAAAGAATACATTTCATAATAGCTTTAAGTAATGGCATAAAAACTTTAAAGGGAACTTCAGTTCTTTTTAAGAGTGCCTTATACACTACAATGCTGAAATGCCCAACTAAATGAACTGAGGGAAATCTTGGTATTTGTTTCAATGGCTCCAAACTGTTGAGTGCAAATATGGTTACTTTAATTGCTCCTCAAGGATATAATGTCAACATTACATTTTTGAACCATTTTCATAAACTGTTCAGCAAACACTTAAACTGTGCTTTGGAGGCAAGATGTGAAATAGGCCGTTCATTTGGGTTGCCTGTAAGCACTTTTTTATCTTTAAGGTAAATACATAAAAATATATAGTTATCCCTAAAGTCCTTGTAATTACCTATTATAGATGCTTTGCATAGTATCAAATTTGTCTATTAAACTTCCCCAGCTAGAAAGGAAATGAACATATATAAAAATCAGTTTTCATTTTTCTTATTACCCGTCACCTTTCCAGTCCACAGTTACAATAAAGCCACAAATGACAAATTAACTTGATATAAAAAAGGTGTATCTCAAATTGTGAATTATTCTAACTTCCATCTTTTTAAAGTAAGAAGAAAAGGTAATAGACAAAAAAAAAAAATCCTACTACTTTTTACCTCAAGTGGTTTGGCACACAAGATTCTGCATTCACAGTGAAAAGTAAGACCACGCAATCTAAAACTGCTCATTTGCTGCAATATCTTCCTTGGATAATTTTCTCAGCCAACAGAAACAAGTCCCCCATGGCAAGGGGTTGGAAGTAGATTTCCTTTAAGGTTCCTTGCAACTAAAACCATTCAATGATTCTTTGAGTCTATGAAATCTCAGTTGGATAGTTGATAGGGATTCTCTTTTAAGTCACCCTAGTCACTCTCTGGAGAGTCCTATATCTGCACAGGTATTAAAAAAAAGCACTCTCTGTCACCTGGGATGGTACATCTACACCATACTAGGTGTGAAATAAGAATTAAGCAATGAAGTCTTTGCTTTCCCCCAGTTTTGTTTCCTATAGATGTAGCTATTTGATTAGTTCATCTGACTGAATAAAGTGCCTGAAGTCAAACATTTTGAATACTCCACATATATTTCTATTATTCATTTTTTAAATGTTTAATGATTAAATACTCTGCTCTGTCTTTGGTGAGAAATTGCTAGAAGTTATCAACATTACTAAACTGTCCAAAACATCCAAACAAGATAGATGTGTTATGTATAGCAGATAGCTATTTCATCTGAAGTAATATTTCATCACAGAAAGGTCCAAAATCCAGTAGCAAAAATGTCACCCTTGGAAAAATACAGTTAACAAGAACCCAGCACAAAGTTTGGATGGTATTCAATACACTGCAGTGGTGCATAAGAATCTATACCAAGGTAAACCTATCTTGAGAAAAGTTGCTTTGTACTGAAAGACACAAGCAAAGGCTCAGTAGCCAAGCAGTTAGGAGTGACATAGTGACATTCTCTGTAAAATTTCCATGTCTCCTGTTACATTTGGCCTTTATAATTTTTTTTTTTCCCCTGGAATTAATTCATTCCAGGTGGTCCTCTAAATACCTGCCTGTTGCAGTGTCACTGATATTCTCATTTCAACAATAATAAAAACAAACAAACAAACAAGCAAACAAACAAACACATTTTAAAACTGTTTAAGGTTTCAAAAAAAAGAGTTATACATTTTCACCAACTGCTGCTAAGAAGGTAAATTTCCATGTTTTTAGCAAGACAGTAAAAGACAAGAACTAAAGGCCTTTTAGAGAATTGTGCCAGCCTATTAGGGAAAAAGATAGTGATAGAAGAGGAGATGATATTTATTCATCCAGAAACTGAGATTTACTGCAGGGTCCAAGGGAATTTGCTTCACCATGCGTTGTTTCTGCATGCCTTAAGAAGTGTAGGGAGCTCCTGCCTTTCAGTTGCATCCCAGCATCTCTTCAACACTGTAGGCCAATGGCCGAAGAGCTAAACACAGCTGTGCAGTGGTGAGAGCTGTGGTGTCCTCCCTGCCCACTGCCCAGCAGACCACGCTGTCAACACTGCAAGCAGGGAGGCAGGTATTAATATCCAACCCAATAGTAAAGTTCAATCAGATATGATCATTCAATGTATAACTCTGAATTTGCATTATAAACTATTCTTATTATCCTTTTTACTGAATTATCAGCAGCTGACTCCGAGAATTACAAACATAGAGAGAACTTGCTTCCCTGGATTCTGGCTGTATGGAATTCTACACCAATATTAGGTTTGAAAAAAAAAATCATTCTGTGTATGAAGATATTATTATTTTTTGTCAAAATGTGTTTAAAGTTAAAAATAGAGTAGGTATGCAATTCTGTTAAAAAGTAGTACATTGCTATCACTCTCAGATAGTGTGTCTAGGCACTAATGTGACTCATTTCAGCTTGCACAGCAACACTTGCTAGGAGACAGAGGGTCTTGGGGAGCCAAGACACTAAACGTGGAATGCTTTGCTGGTGGGAATGAGTAGGCAAGAGGCCAACATACTTCTGATACCTTTTATTTAAGTTAATTTTGTTTGACAGAAACGTGACCTCATTTTGTAAAAGCCTTAAAAACATATTCTGGACTCAGAAGAATTAGAACTATTTTAATGAACCAGAGGTATAAATGCTGGTGTAATATGATGAGTCCTGTCTTTAAAAGAAATCATAATGAATGCACAGCTCAGTGCAGAGAAAGACAGTCTCATTTTTAAGTACCACACACTGCAGTTACAAACTATAGGTGAGTTGACAGTACACAAAAGTTTTTCCTTCTCATAAGTGTGCTCTCTCAAAAACACTTTCTTCACTGGGTGGTGTTTCTGGAGCCAAAAGGGAACTTTCATCCTCACCTGAATTCCCACTGGCAAGTTCTCACTATTCTGATAATTACACTGGAGAGTTGTGATGATAGTGAGGAAAACAAGCAAAAAAAGGTCTAAGGATACCTGACCTGACTGCAGCTGGCATTCCTAATGACAAAGCTAAGAAATAATATGGGAGAACTCAGTAGTTGCTGCAAATGCTCTGCTCTCTCCATAAGCATAGAGATACTGGCCTGCCAGCTTGCTTTTACATGGCTGCATCTTTTCTGTTGTGCAGCTTGGCTTTCATGGCAAATGAGAACAAAGTTTTCTGGAAATTATACTGTACAGTCTGGGCAAGCCAGGGACAAAACTGCTGGAGAATCAAAACCTGGACTACATTTTATGATCGTTCACTTATTTTTATTTTTTTTTCTCCCCAAAAAACTTAAAGGACTTCAACTTGTGGGGTCAATTGTGCCAATATTTTTTCTTTCATGAATAAACCAAAATCTTTGGGAAAGGCAAAATATTGATCTTGCACGGAAGAAAGGTTGTGGTATATCCACCTGCTAGCACAATAAATGTCTGTTTCTGGTTTGGGAACCCTCAGACCCAGGAAGGACAGGAAAGTGTATCCAGTTACTTTTGTGTTTTACCAAAGTGCAGCTGTTTCCTTTTAGAAATTTCAAGTCAGGTTTACTCAACTAAAAGGGAGAGAGCATTAAATAGGCCACTTCCTGTACACTAGACTAAATTAAAAGCTAGAACAGCAGAGGCAGATATTAGTGTCTGAGACTGGTTCTTAAAAGAAGCAAAACAAAGAAGTCTGAGTTCACATTCCATCATAATAACATGAGGAAAATCAGATGAGAGGAAGAGTGGTTGGCATAGACAAGACATAAGGCACTCTAGGACTCTGCTGTAAAGTATGACAATAAAAGAAAAAAAGCTTACTTCTCTAAGGACTTGCAAATGCCACTTGAGGGTTGTTTAGTGTTATTTGTTGTGTTCATATTGTTTGAACACTGCTTCACACAAAGCGAGATACAGTCTAAGCAATATAGTAATGCACACTTTACAGCAATTACAATTACTGAGTTCATTCAAAACATATTCAGATTGCTAAATCACTGTTCCTCTCAGCTTATCCAGAAATCATGTTTTAATTAAGTCATAATGCAAGAAATACAAAGTTTTGAAATTTAATCTTCACAGTGACCAGCATAGTAAAATCAGTCTGTGTATCCAATGTAGAAGTGTCCTCATTATATAAAAAAGCATGCATTTCTGTTATTAACATTGTAATCTACTCACAGGTTTATATCTATTATGAAAGTGTATGGGGAGAGAAAAAAGGGAAAAAAAATGAGCATTCTTCAGCAGTCCTGTGAGACACTGTAGTTTGTAGTTTTGGATATTAGGAAAAAATTAGAAAAAATTTTTCATGGAAAGGGTGGCTAAGTATTGGAACAGGCTGGTTGACTCACCATCTCTGCAGGTATTTAAAAAGACATGTCAATTTGGTGCTTCAGGACATGGTTTAATGGTAGACTTGGTAGCACTAGGTTAACAGTTGCACTAGATGGTCTGAAAATCCTTTTCCATTCTATGGAACTGTTTCTTAAATATATATATATATATATTAAAAAAACAAAAACAAAACCCACAACAAAACAAAAACAAACAAACAAAACAAAAATAAAAACCAAAACAAACCAACCAAACAAGCAAGCCCAGTTGTTGCACTTAATTTTCTGAGTTTTCTGTTTATGTCCTTGAAATATACAAAATGTGTTCTAAGGAAAAGAGAAAACTGAGTAAGACAGCTGTTATTCTGGTTCAGACCTTCAGTTCTCCAGAATTTTCACTTGACAATTACAATGGCAGCAAAACTGTCTTTTTCCGTTGTTTTCCTTGGAACTATACTTGGACTTAAAAGGAGTCCCAGAAGTCAAAAAGGAGAGGAGTCCAAGAGATGTTTATAAGAACTGAAAAACTTAAAGAGACAAGTATGTAAGAACAATGGTCCAATTTTCATTACTTTTATTTAATTTCATTTTATTTAGGACTTTTTTCCTTTCTGTTAAATGCATCACCAAGAGAACATTCTTGTAGAAAATTTGCATATTAATAGACCAACTGGCTAAATAACTCTAGTAAATAAGTATCCATTTCCCAAAATAAATATGGAATGAGAAATCATCCAAGGCTTTCTCTGTAATGAATGTTGCTGGATTTTTTATAGTATGTATTAAAAATGAAAGAAAAAAGATAATTATGTAATATTAAATAATGGGGAAAAAAAGTAAAACATGTAAAAAGCTGAAATAAATCCATTTTTTTGTTAAATAGCCAAAAGACTGCTAAGAAATTACAAAGACATGTGGCAAGCTTTTTTTTTTTTTTTCCCTGGGAAAATTGACAACACTTCAAAGTCTTCTATCTGGTATAATCATTTTAGTAAAAAGAATTCAGAAGAGCAAATGAAACATACACTTTTATTTAATGGCAACATAGTTTTTTTTTTTTTTTAATAGAAAAGTTCAAAGTACAAGTGATGAAATGTGAAGAAGAGAGCACAGACCTTAGAACAGCAGAATTATAGTGCATGATAATGATAGTGAATAATATTTTTTATTCTTATGCTAACATATATTTCAGCACAGCATAAGTAATCACAAAGTAGGCTACATCTGAGGTGTCTCCTAAGAATTAAAAGTAGTGTAAATGGAGAGATTTAGAAAATAAAAGACATCCTACCCACTGCACTCTTTTTCATTCTGAGAGCTTACTATGCCCAAAGGAATGACATTGCATCAAGGATGTCTTGAGTCCAGGACACATTGCCCCAGGGTGGGGCAGGACACTGTAGGGCCACCTACACCAGAGGGATGGGCTCCTCCCACCACTGAGCTGCATTTTTGCCAAGCCAGGTGATCCCAGATGGAGCTGCTTACCTTTGTGAGCAGGTTTAATTGCCAGTTTATCCACCTCTCTTTACTTTGTCTTTGAGAATCACTCCTCCTACAGTGAGTTAAAATAATGTAAAATTAAGTGTGTCAGGGGACTCAGGCAAATATGTCAGCAATTGTAGAATATCAGCTGGCAAGTGACACCTCCAATGCCTCACATAATTACATCTCTAAGGACTGGATTTTTCAATGGGGGGAACGAAGGAATGTTCTGTTTTCTGTGGGAAAGATGGGGAGTTGTGTTACCTTATGTACTTTTTGCCTTTTATTGTTAACATAGTGTTATTGCATTCTTATTTCTTAAAACTAGAGAATAGCAATTTTTTTTTCCTAGTTACTTCTATTTACTTCAAATACATGAAATGAAATGTTTCACAACTTTCCCTTTCTCACAAATTGCCAATAAATCACTGCCCACCACAGGTAGCAGCAGTCATCTATTCACCCAAACCTATTGATTCTCATACGAAGAAGTTTTAGAAAGATATATTGGTTCAGTGGTTAAGCATACAGTAGGGATAGATTTTTATTGTCTGATGACTTCATGTACCAGTTTTCCATTTCAAAAAATAAAAAAAATCCATGGTCAATAAAAAATAAAATTAAAAAAAAAAGTGCAATTTTCACCACCTTTTCATGTGGAATAAGGAATTTGTCTGTCTCAGTGGCTGTTGGGCTGTAATTATTTACTCTGATGTTACTCAAAATTATAAATAAAAAAATCAAACTAGTGATACCATAATAATAAGGGGTTTATAAATAGTAGTTATTTTGTAATTCCATTGCAAAACATTTCAGCTAGCTACCTCTGAGTATGCTGCTATGTGTACCCTGCCTCAGTGTCTTTACTCAACCTTTGCTAAATATAATACTAAGATCAGCTGGAGGGCATCAAAGAAGAAATAACCTTAATTACTAACCTACTCAGTTTGGAATCCTTTTTCTAAAAGTATCAGACTCATTGAGTATGATATAGCTAGCTTATTCACTGAAAATTATGTCTTTCCCAGACACTGCTAGGGTTCCTTGTTTTGTTTTGGTTGGTTTTTTTGGTTGTTTGTTTGTTTTTTTTTTTGTTTTTTTTTTTATTTTGTGGGTTTTTTTTGTTGTTTGTTTTTGTTTTTTTGTTGTTGTTGGGTTTTTTTGTTTTTTTTTTTAATGCACGATGTTTCCCCCAGTTGTTTTTAGCTGTGCTTGTATTTGTCATAGAATATTTGATGCTGTTGAAATGCAACATTATTGAGAGCAGAACCAAGAATTTAATCAGGAGGATGTGACACAGACTTTTTTCATGGATATTAAGCAGACTGTATTTTCACTCCCTTGCTTTCATTCATGCCTTTGCCATGGCAATCACTGAATGCTGCTTTTTTAATGCCGTCCTGGGCGAAACTCTAACCATCCCCCTTTGCGACAGCGAACCTGCCGAATTCACGGTTAATTGTCTCAGGGATCCCCTTTCATCCACCTGTGATCGGTTAGCAGATCAAAAAAGTCAGACACCACTTACAGACCAGAGGGTCCTAAACCAGCCCTAAGCTGCTGGTTTTAATGGTTTGTTTTGACGGCGGGGCTGGAGCACGTGGTGCCCGTGTTATGTCTGGCTGCCCTGGAAGTAGGTCACGGCGAGCGCCCCACGGGAGGCGCGGCCGCCGCTTTCATCTCCCGCCCGCGCCGGCCTCGGCTCGCCTGCGATCGCATTAGCGGCTCAGAGCCCTGCAAATTAAAACCACAAGGAAGAAATATGCAAGGCATGAACAGATCCAAGAGCTCAAAATATTTAAGCTGCTGACAAGGAGAATGAGCGTCTGCAAAAGGAAAGGGGTCCTAAACCTGGACTTAAAAATCTGCATTTAATTTTACTATTTTTCTGATTATTTGGGGATATAATTTGCTTCAGATACACATTTTCCCTTTGCAACTTTTTTTGCTCTATGCATATTATTTCCTTTGTACAATGAAAATAATCATATTTTTCCTTCTTCAAAACGTTATTTTTGTAAGTGATGTTTGCTGCTGAAAATTTATTTTTCCTCCAGCAAAATACATGAGGAGAAATGACAGCCAAAACCCCACATGTGTCTCCTTTTAATGTTGCAGATATTGAATAATAGTAGGTTTTTCAATATGTTAAGAATCGCACATGGAATGTTATAAAACTGTACAGTAGGAAGTTCTTTTATTGTAATCTCTGATCTTGATTCAAAGGCAGTTCAAAGAACTGCAAAGACTACAGAGGTGATTGTTTATGTCCTCTAATTAAAAAAGATAAAAACTCAACATTTGAGATAAACTTCCAAGATGAACCTATTCTTTAGGTGAAAAAATGAAAAGAACAAGAAAATAAGACAGTCCTCTTCTATAAACATTTGAAAAATGCCTTTAGGCACTTGAGTAATGAAGAAAATATTTTAAAGATGATAAAAACATAGGTCATGTTATTGTTGCAGCATATTCATGGTTCAAGAACTTGATTTAAAATTCCATTTTCATGAGAGACATCTCTAGTGTTGGTATGAATTTGACCTGTACTTAAACTTAACGCAATGAAGTGTTCATTCCTAATGTAAGTAGGACTTCTTTATTTGAAAAGTGCTGTAGGATTAGCTCATGATGAGCAAGGATTATACTGTTTTATTATCATACATGCAATCTCACTCACATCAAGTCAGTTCGTGCTATAAGGAAGCACAGAAAGTGAGCTGGAGGGCAATGCTTTGGTACTAAATTAATTGGCCAGAAATATGAATTTAGTTAATACTTGTTCATCTGTTAGGATACCTGTAGTAACTATGAGATGTATCACTCCTCACAGGGAATGATTAAAAAGAGAGAGCAACATTTGCCAAATCTATCACTGAAACTACAAGTCTTAAAGGCAGTCTGTTGGGTGCAGATCTGGAATGCATACTATTGGAAAAATATTTTACTCAATTAGAAGATACAGAATTAGTATAATAGAAGAAAATCAAAAGTAGAGGTGCACACCATAATATATTGATACTGGAAGACCATCATTTCAGAAGGATCTGATCCAAATTTTTCTGAACTGAATAGGAACTCTCTACGGAACAATATGGATTGGTCTCTAGTTTGTCATGCGATGAATTGTAACAAATATGGCTTAAGATATTACATTCATCCTGTGATTCTGAATTTTCCCTTATCTTGGATTGGCTGTTTCTAAAGTATTACCCAGTCAGAGTGGGCTTAGTCTGCTAAATTTCACCCAAGCATTTAAGAAGTGGTAGGATTATGTTTTCTAGATAGAGTGAAAGTAAGTTATTTGGTTCAAGCTAAAGATTTATGTTTAAAAGAATTATAGCTGCTGATCTCAATGGAGCAGATGTAGTATTATATATTTTCCTTATGGTCTGATGATTTTCTGTCATTAGGCATGTCGTCAGCAGTCTCTTCAGTAATGAGCCAAATTCAGGTGGCAGGGAAATTACAGCTTACTTTTCTCTGGAGGAGATAGTCTTTATTCTATTGTTTGTCTTCCTAAATGTATGTGGTTTCTTCCATGCTTCATATGTTGTTCATTGTCTTGCTGAGGCCGGTTTTGTCAAATGACTGATTAAAACAGTAAATTTTATTGTCTTTAACTTCTGATTCTAAAAAATGGCATGTATTTACAAATGTGGGGCTAAATTTTGTCACTTTCTCTAGGCTGTGTAGTAGGTTTTTAAGTCTTTGTTTTGATTTCAGTAAGAAATTTGTGCATAATGGAAAAGATAAATGACAATGCAAATTGCTTCGATACCTACTGAAAAGAAGAGTTAGTGTTTAGATGGCTAAACCAGTTTGTATATTTCAGACAAAAGACATAAATATCTTCCCAAATGTTTATTTAATTTGAACACCAGAACTAACACTCATTAAACTGGAGAAGAAATAGACTGATATGCATAAATAATAATTTAATTCTAAACCATTTAACAGTTTGTCTGCTGATGTAATATGTATTTATTACATGTGTCTTCCTAATATGTCACAGGGACTATGACATACAAGCCAAAAAATTTGGACAGTCATCCATTGCTGAACTTGCATATTTGTTCATTCTTCTGATACTTAAAGTATATTCTTTCTTCTTTCCTTGTAAAGCTTTGGCTCATTTTAGCAGCCACACTTTGGAGGAGGTCTTAATTGTTTTCACTTCCACTAGTCTTTGAAGCACAGTGGTGTTTCACCACAGTGAAGTTACACACTAACCTTAGTCAAACCCTGGAGAACTAACTCAAGGAAAACTGCAAGTAACTCAAGTCTTCTGTGGTGGGCCAAGGAAAGGAGGCAAGCTGTGTAGCCTGTGATATATCAAAGGGTTGTAATTACCTTCCAGAAGCTCAATTACTTCCCCATTCTCCTGTTGCCTGGAAGAGGTGTAAAAATGACTATGAATGTTATAGTCCCTGCTTTTCTGTTTATGTTTGACAATGGTCTTGGGATGATGTGAGAAGTAGTACCATTTTTTCTAGGCTTCTGCTGAAATGCAGCTTCCTCCATCCAAGATAACAGGAGAGGCTCCTCCTTCTCAAATTTTAGCCATCTCTCTGCATTTGTATGTACATCAGGCACACTGTGAAAGCTGAGAACACCTGTGGATGCAGTTTTTGAGTGAGTCAGGCCAATAACCTGCCTGTCCTTAGCAAGAATGCTGTATGCAGTAAGGCCAGGGTTTTATTCAATTACTGTTGTAAATAAAACCAGTTCTAGATAAGATTACATTTCTACTTTGACAGTGTTAGTACTATGCTACCAATGCTACTTGTGAGTGTCAAATGGGAACTCACTGAATAATAACAAAAAATGAAATAACGTTCACATTTCTATATCTTGCCTTTTTTTGTTGTTGTTGTTTTTGTATTTTAGTTGTTATTAATAGAATCATAAAATTATAGGATAGTTTGGGTTGGAAGGAACCTTTAAATATCACCTAGTTCTATACCCCTGCAGAGAGCAAGGATATCTTCATCTGGATCAGGTTACTCAGAGCCCATCCAGCTTGACCTTGGATGTTTCCAGGGATGCTGCATTTATGACCTCCTGGGTAACCTGCTCCAGTGTTTCACCATCCACATGATAAAAAATTCAGTCCTTCTATCTGATTGAAATATACCCTTTATCAGTGTAAAACCTTTACCCCTTGTCCTATCACAAAGGCCCTGCTAAAAAGTTTGTCCACATCTTTCATAAAAGTACCCCTTCAGTGCTAAAAGACTGTAATGTCCCCCTGGAGTCTTATCTTCTCCAGGTTGAACAGCCCTCATTCCTTCAGACTTTCTTCAGAGAGAGATGTTCCACTGTCTGATGGTTTTTGTGGACCTTCTTTGGACCTAATCCAACAGGGCCATGATTTTCCTGTTCTGAGGATCCCAGAGTTGAATGCAGTATTCCAAGTGGGCTCTCACCAGAGTGGAGTACAGGGGCATCATCCCCTCCCATGATGTACTGGCCATACTTCTTGAATACAGCCCAGGATAGAACTGGCTTTCTGGGCTGCAAGTGCACATTGCCATCTCATGTCCAGCCTCTCATTCACCAGCATCCCCAGGGCTGATCTGTCCATTCCCCAGTTTGAACTGATGTCAGGTGTTGCCCCAACTCAGGTGCAGCACCTTAGATTTGACCTTTCTGAACCTCATGAGGCTCCATGGGCCCACTTCTTAAGACAGTCCAGGTCTCTCTGCATGGCATTCCATCCTTCAGGTGTGTGAACTGCACTACTCAGCTTGGTGTAATCTGCAAATTTACTGAGGCTGCACTCAATGCCTTTGTCTATGTTATTGATAAAGATATGAAATAACACTGGTCTCCATATTGTCCCCTGAAGGACACCATTTGTTACTGATGTTCATCTGGACATGGAGTTGTTGATGACTACCCTCTGGATGTGACCATTCAGCTGCCTTAAAGAAGTTCATTTCTTGCTTGTAAGATATAAGTGGATGACTTAACATTTAACAGATGATATTCATAATTTAAAGACTATTGTCTATTTCTGAAGTCATGTCCATAGATAAATCCTTTGAAATATGTCCAAAAATAAACCATGTAACTGGAATTTGGAGCATGGCATAAAATAAAACCAAAAAATAATATTAATGAAGCACATATGTACTTCATTACATAAGTGTATTCCCAAAATAAAAATATGAGAGCAATACAACTAAGGGTTATATCTGTATTGTGATGAATTTTTAATGCATGGTACAACAAATATGTCTTTTTAAAATAAAAAATAATACTTGGGATTTTTTTCCATTGTAATGTTTTACTTAAAAAAAATAATAAAAAGAAAACAAGACCACAACATATTATTTCTTTTATCTAAGCTTCAGATACTACTTTCTACGATTCCATTGCTGGAGTACTGTCAGGTAAGGGAGTCTTTGTTAATTAAAAGGACGTTTGGATCATATTTTAAGATATTTAGGTCACCTAGTTCACAATTTTGTAATCTTACACACTTTTTGTCTTTATTTTTCTGAGTAGTACAATTATTATTAGATTTTCAATTCTGTCTAATAACTCAGTTTCATCCTGGATATAGGATAATTTCTAGTCACTTAAGCAAGCAATAATTCACTGTCCTAGTTCTATTCCAGACTTTGCTGCTTGAGCTTTTCTGCCTTTTCTGGGATCAGGTGTCTCTTATTTGCTTATTTTTAAACCAAACACTTTAGCACTTCTGATGTCCACTGATTTCGTGCTATCAAAGAACCAAAACTTATTGTAATATAGCACTAGAAATCAATATCAGTTTAAATCCAAATCCTGGGGACTATGTCTGTTCAAACAGCTGCAAAGCATAAAACTGAGGTCTGTCACAAAGCACAACCTGTAATTTTGATAAAAGAAAGCCTTTCTTAACACTAAGTCTCTTCCTCTGAGAATAGAATGTTCACTACATCTTGAGCTCTACAGATTTTTTCTCAGTCATAAATATTTATTTTTCATGCCCTTTTATTACTTCAACCTTTTGTCTATGATCACCTAGTACTTTTTCTGAGGTGATTATAGCATGCCAAAAAGTAAACTTAGTGTACAGTACCTTGGCTAAAAGTCAGCATTTTGAGCCAAGACTCCTCAGTTCTAATCTTTAAGACAGTCATCAGAGCATCTTGTCCTTGGCTTTCTTAAAAGTTTCAGAGGTGATTTATATTGGTTTTGGTTCTTCTAGAGATGCCTGCAGGTGGATAGACTTCCAGAGTTGAGGAGACTAATATTACTGTTGCTGGACATAGTAATATAAGAATGGCTAGTGTTTCTAGGGCATTTCCTCATTATTGCATTAGCTACACTATTAACTCTACTCAGAATAAATGGAAAAAACAATGCCTTTCATCAGGTCCTCCTGATTAGGCCTGTTACAGCCAATTAATTAACAAAGTCTCACATTACCTCTTAATTGCTCTTCTCCAGTTGTTATAGGTGCGACATGACTGAAACTATTTCTATTGCATGAAAGGAGAAAACAAGGAGTCAAGAAATTAGACACTTTAATAAAATTACGTGTAATTGGAGACATGACCACATATGTCGCAGGGGTCTGAAAAATGCAACTGGTCACCAACAGAAGGACTTCTCACAAAGGTGTTTGTATTTTGGAAAGTATGAATGGCTAACAAAGCAAATGCAGTCTGTGGTTTATCAAGAAACTCCAGGTAGTAAAAAATGCAGAACAGTATTTATTGTGGTGGCCATTAGGAATGGAGGAAATAGAATTAACTCCATAATTCTGCAAAGAACAGACATTTTGTAATTTCAAATGTAGCCTCTTTCTATGTAACAGTAAATGCTGAAATAATGAAACTCTACAAAGCAATTTCATATATCCTATCATCACTGTACTTCAATATCTATTATTTTTTATGTTGATAAAATTTAATATGAAATCTAAATACAGTTTCAGTACTAAAGGAATAAAAACTTTTACTATAGTTGGATTTTTTTCTCAGTATTGAAAGCAAATTTCCCAAAATGTCTGAATGTTGAAAGGTATTTCAGTTGTCACAGAATTTAAAATTTTCAAAACTATGGATATCTTGAACTTTTTGTTTAGTCTATTAATACCTTTAAAAAAAGTTATTTCTAAAATCTGTAAATCTTTATTCATTTGGCACATATTTTGAGTAAAATTGCCTGAAACAACTAGGTGATTAAGTCATTCAGTGGTACCTAGTTATCTTAGGTATTTTAAAATTATTTTTTATATTTAATGAGCACATGTTGAAACTTTTTGTGCATTGTCTATAAATACATTGGGAAATACAAAAACATACATGGACATATAAAATATTTTATGTTGATTATTTTATACATATTATGCTAATATAAAAGTAACAATACAGATTTTTTTTAAGCTATCTCATTGGCAACATAGGTTGGCCAGGTAACCCTTTAAAATTAAGATTTTAACAAACTGCTTAATAGCAATTCCAGTTTTGAAGCAGAAGATATTATTGTCTTAGATGATGACTCTAGCAAGGCTTCAGGCAGTCTGAAGGGATTCTGGTCACCAATTCCCACTAAGATATTTTCATTCAGAAGCAGGATGGAGGGAAGGCAAAAGAGCCAGTACCCATCTACACATAGGAAATCACAATACTTTGTTCTAATTTAACTGTGTGATACTCAAATAGAGCTGCACTATAGAGGTCATATTTTTCAGAATCTAATGGTCACAAATACAGATAAGTACTTCACAAATATATGTGATTTTAAAACTTTTTATTTGGCTGTTTTCTCTCTTTCCTTGTATTTATTTTTGTCCCCTTCTTTCTTTTCTCTTTCTTTCTTTCTTATTTAACTTTTTGTCTGCTTAAATTGGATGTGTGTCCTTTATTTTTTAATAGTATTTGTCAGAAATTCACTATTAGCGGATTCCACTAGTACCTCTAAATAGATATAATCTATCAATTTTCATGGGTTCATATTTTCCAAGTGAAAGCTTATCTAAGGACATGCAAAAAAAGAGCTATTTTAACCTCAGTAAACATTCTCTGGCATTCTTGAAAATGTTTTTGAAGTGAGTGTCATTGAAACACTGTCATGAAGTGGTTTATACTAAGATTTTCATACCATGAATCACACAGATTTATTTTTATATTGATAGTATACTTTTATAGTGGGTTTTTTGGCCTTTTTAATGTACCTGCTTTGTTGAATCTCTCTTTATTGTCTTTCAGTCATCCTCCATAAGTTTAAAAGGGGAAAGGACAGTGGTTATGAATCATCTAAGTGTCATAGTTTAACCCCAAACAGCAGCTACGTACCATGCAGACACTCACTCACTCTCCCTGCCCTCTCCCCACTGAATGGGAAGAAGAATCAGAAGAAAAAAATAAAATTCATGGGCTGGAGTAAGAACAATTTAATAACCAAACCAAAGTAATATATAAAAATACTAATAATAATTTTAATAGAAAAGGAAAGAGAGAGAAAAATAAAATGCAAGGAACAAGAGATGCACAATAAATTTGCTCATCACCTGCTGATCAATGCCCAGCATGTCCCTCAGCAATGATCAGGCCCTCCTGGCAAACTCCATCCCATCTCTATATGAGGCATGATATTCTATGATGTGGAATATCTCTTTGGCCAGTTCAGGTCAGCTGCCCTGGCCATGCACCCTCTCAGCTTCTCTGCATCAGCTTGCTGACAGAACATGAGGCACTGAAAAGCCTTGGACTTAGTGCCAGCACTACTTAGCAACAGCCAAAACATTAGTGTGTTATTAACATTATTCTCATACTAAATCCAAAACACTGCACTGTACCAGCCAGTAAGAAGAAAATGAAGTCTGTTCCAGATGAAACTAGGATAGTATCCACTCCTTATTCCATACCATTTATGGCATGTCGCCTCCCACACTTCCCAATACCCCACCATTTTTTCTCTCTATCACACCTTTCACCAAAGATAATATAGCAGGAAGTATTCATCAGGTTACATTTTCTAAGTTGGAACATGTAATGAAAATGTGATTAAATTCAATATAATAATATAATTTTTAGACCCTGGACTCATATAAATTTTTATTCTAAAGAAAACCTACATACAGATGTTTATTCTAATAATATAGTTGTGTTTGAAGTATTCTCTCAACCTCTTCACTTTTAGTTAAAATATTTTTTGGGGTTTCATTCAGATTTATTTAATTGAATAATTCATTCATTCATTTTGGAGAACAGAATATCTGGAGAGGTATCACCCCATATTTGTCACTGGTATAAGGTGATGCAGCAGTTGGCTAGGTAACACTGTACTCTTTTACCAAAATCTAAAATAATCCTACGAATCATTAACATACTGAATTATCTCAACAAATTTCAATGTCCATACTCTTTTCTTCTATACTTTGCACTGTAAAATAATTCTTGTTCATAAGATTTGCAATGTGTTATCTTTACTTTCTGCAATTTAAGTTTATCCTTCAGTCCACAGCCATAAAAGCTTGAGTTAGGAATCATATTTCCATGATTAAAATTGAAGATTTATAGGGTTGGAAGATACAATGGAAGTTTGTTTAATCTATTCTTATGCCTCAAAACAGGATCATCTTAGGTCACAGAGACAGATGTTTGTGCAACTGCCAGCAATAAAAGTCAGCAGTGTACTCCAGCTGTACTGCAGTCTTTTGCAGTGTTTCACTGTCTGTATTGTTAGAAAGCTTTTCCTCATGGCTAGCCTCAATATAGGCTTGGTGAAGTAACATAAGCCAGAGTTAAGCACACAATTCTTATTGAATGTCAGTAAGAGATGGTTATCTGATTTCCCCATATCACATATGCCTTTAACCTCTTTCAATATTTGTAATCATAATGATATATTTATTTGAGAATATTGAGGTTTACAAGTTAATGTATGGGTTCCCCCTGAACAAAGACATTCTTAAACAGTTTAATTATACCTAAAATATTTAGAGTTGCCACACATAAGTAATGGTGAAAATGATTCATCAGGCAGCAAAGTAGCAGGTATGAAGAGCTTCTAGTAGAGAGACGATGAAGCAATAATTGCCTTTCATAATACTTGGAACAGAAAATAAAGACTTACTCTTTATGACATGCCAAACTGTCTTTGGGCAACAATCTCAGAATTCAGATGTGTTGGATTATCCATGGTAGGTCTCCTGACTACAATATTCTAGCAAAATAACCATGACACATATGAGATTTACACAGAAGAATGTTATGTTAGTTAGCTGTACTTTTCCTCAGTTTATATTTTTCCTGAATCTGCATTTATGTCCAATTGTGCTGTTGCTTTTTCCTAGGCTGATCCACCCACCCTTATCATCTAATATGGACCCTTTTCCTATCATATTCTGCATACAGAAGCAGCACAGGATCTCAGCATCAAAAGTTGCATTGTGCTTTTTCGCCATGTATCATCTTTATTCTCATCACAATTTAAAATACTTGAAGTTATAACAAACACATTCAAATAGTTTACATAGTGCAGGAGATGTCAATATACGTATCTATAATTAAAATTAAAGTCCATTGTTGTTCTATTTTATATATAGACTTTGGTTTTGCATCCTTTCCAATTTGTATGTCAACAGCTCCAAAATTCATTTACATTCTATACTAATGTTTCTACATAGCTTTCTCCTATCTGTTTGATTTTTCTATTATTTTGTTTCTGTTTTACACTACTTTAATGTAATTTATCTATATTATGGACTTTATGGCACTATAGTCTGTATGTTGAAAACCACCTTACTTGCAATAAGGTTTAATATAGTTAGAATCCCCTTTTTGCTATCAAAATACTTACTGTAATATTTCTACTTAATCTTTCACAATTTCACGTTAAAAATGCAATGAAAGTATCATACTATAAAATTCTGTATGTTTTAAAACACATTTTGGATAGAATTTTGAGGTTTTATATTGGTTTTCTGAGAACTGCAGAGTCAGAACAAGTTCCATCAAACACAGCATCTGATTGTGCCTGTACTTGGAGGATTAGGAGAAAATATCGTAACAGACAGAACATATAGTAGTATTTCTCTGACTACTTTTCCTGTTGCAAAAATTGGGTGAATTGCTGAAAAAATTTGAGAGAAATTGCCTGTCCAGGAACCTTGTGCTATTGTGAGGGACAGAGGTGACTGTGAATGAGGCATGGCCTAAATTGGTTAAGATGTGTTTCAGTCAATACTGCTGGTGGGAGGAATCCAAGGGTTGACTAGTAATATAGGGGTAAGATGAGATGATCTAATGATCCCTATGGACTTTATACTCTTAATCTCTATGAAGAGAGAAAGGGGAAGAAGAAGGAAAATAAGATAATACACTTATATTAAAATGCTTTGATATTTTTTAGTTGAGAGCAGAAAATATCCTCAACAGAAGCACTTATGAAATTAGCTTTACTTGGCAGCAACCACTTCAAACTGATAAGAGAAGTAAATCTTTCTTTATTCTCCAGAAATTAAGGGAAGAAGGTGGAAAAGTTCATCTCTATTCATAGCAACTAGCGCTGTCAGAAATATGCCTCTCCCTTTGTTTCATGTATTCCTTGGGAAAAAATATCTCTTAAGGAATATGTAGATTTTATAGAAAGAGCGAATAAAATTCTTGCAAATAACTCTATGCCATTTTATATTACTGACTCATGGACAGAAACGTTTTATGATGTTATATGGCAATATAAGCACAATGGGTAACTCTACTTGAACAAAGTTGATCTATTTTTGGTCCTATGTCTACCTTTCAAGTATCTCTACTATCTATCTCATCTATCATCACTCGTGTGAGTGCTGTTGAAGCCTGCTTGTGTCTACTTAGAAATTTCATGTCAGAGAGAGGCACTAAATTGCCAATTTCTCACTCATAATTCCTGCTGCTTAACCACTGAACATAGTTCCTTCTTTTAACAGTTTTTAATGTATTGAAAGACAATAATCACGGCACTGCATTCTGGCACTGCTTTCTAAAGGGAAAGAATAAAACATTAACTTTTTTTTTTTTTTCCTAAATTTCCTCTTAAAGTGAAAATAAGTTAGTAGGGAAACAAGTTGTTACAATATCAAATGGTAGGAAAGAGCAGTCTTCTGCAAAAACTAATAATTGCTGGCAGAGAAAAAAGTTCCTGATACAATAGAAAAAAATCTAACAGAAGAAATTATGAAGAAGAAATGTTGTTTCTGTGATGAAGATATCTAAGTCATTGAAAGAACCTGACAGAAAGATTTCAAAATGAGGTCTAAAAGATTCTCTGATAGAAATTTAAGTAAATATAATATTCTGTTTTAAACATGAGGATGCTAACTAAATTGAGTAGAAGATGGAAAATAGAGAAATAAACAGAAATGCAATGAAATTTTTAATCCTCTGAGCCTTGTGAAACTGTGAAGAGTCATACAGAAAACACAATAAAATACAGTATAAATAAAGCCTTATTTTAAGAAGAGAAACTGAGACAACTAAATGAGAGAGCTAGATGACAGTACAAGTTTGCTTTTGTGAGGCAATATTTTCTTCTTACTAGGAGAAAGGGAACAATGAGTACAGCCAACAAAAAAAATTTGTTCCAGTTTCTGGATGGAGAAATGCCAAAAGCCTTACAGACTACCTCTTAAATAAAGTACAGAGAAAGAAGGATTAAGATATAAAGATCATTCACCAGTGACAACTGAGGAGTAAGAAAAGAGAAAACTGTAAAATTAACTTTAGAACTGGGTTTTGTATTAGGAATATCTTGTGATTTTAAGCTAAGTCCTGAGTCATTCAGAAAGATGATGTGAATCAGGTATGCACCTCCAAGTTCATTGTCATGGAATGAGGAGATTGCAGATTTACTTTGGTGCAATACCAGAAAAAATTCCAGTCTCCTCCCCCTTGACTCAGCTGTATTCAAGAAGCCTGCTGGTAAATCATATGTAGTGAAGATCCCACCTGTGCTGAAGGAAGAATAAATAAATCCATAGCTGTGGACCCCCTGGAGGTTTAAGTGGGAGGATTTGCAGGTGAGTTTAATGTGAGGTTTAGCTTAGACAAACTCAGCTATCTAGCTACTAAGCTTGTGATGTAAGATGGCCATTCAGGCTCCTTTCTTTGCATGGAAAATGATTGTATTTCCTCTGAGGAGACCATGCCCTGGTTGAGGTGGCTATCTCTTTCCATTGATGGTTTAAGCAGTTTCAATATCAAGCATATGACAAATCACGTTTAGGTGGTCAAAATGGGAATAAAACACAGATACTTCTAAGACATAAGGTGGATCTTTTACTGAATAGGCTTAATGCTAGGGGTTTGTTTTGAGAGCATATTTCAGATACTTTAAGAGTCTTTTGGTTTCAGAGTTCTTTGCTTACTTTGCATCCAAATGCATTTATTATCAAAGAAAATATTCCTTTCTACAGGTGGTCAGTACAGCTGCTTCTAATTTTAGTGCTTCTATGAGGCCTTAATCCAGGCATAGCTATACAAATTTGCATCATTTCTCTCTTACACTTCATCAAGCTCTTTGGAGCAAATCAGATCTTCTGGATAACTAAAGCTCTTGCAATTTGTCTGTATTGTTAAACTGGTAGTAACCCTTGTTTAGTGTTAGAGTCCTGTGACTGCATACATGTTAATTTAGATCAGGTTCCTCTCCAGAGTGAGCTAAATCTCTCTCTGGTGGGAATGAAGAAGTGCATGCTGGTTCCCAGACCCTGCATCCTGTATGGTTTCACCCTTGAAGCGCTCATGAATACAGAATTCAAATCTTATTTCACTTTTTGGCTTCCTAGCAGTCTAACATTCATCTCAGAAAAAAACAAAACCAGTAAACTTCAAAAAAAAAAAGCAAACTTCCAGTTTCTTAATGTGTCTTGTCAGCAAAGGTTGAGCTTAGCAGGAGCCCTAGCAGACCTTCTCTTTGTGTGAGCTGGGCACCAGCTGAGGAACCTCCTTGACTCTGTGGGTGAGCAGCCACCCCACCTCTCATGCCAGTCAGTGACAGAGCACAACAGGCCTTTGAAAGTCAGGACCTTCTGTAGCACCCCATATGAATTCAGGAGTCAGCAAGAAATGCCAGACATTCCCAGAAACATGTACTACACAGCTAGCAAGCTGCCAAATTCCGCACCAGCTGTGTGAGTTTTTGAGCCATCCTGAGAGAGTCACATACAGACTGTACTGAAGAAACCTCATTGTGAACAAATGAAACAACATTCTCTATCCCTTATTCTAGGAGCTTACTTTTCTCTAGTTGAAATGTTATGGGTATTTATTCTAATAATAAGCCTCTCAAGAGTCACATACAAGTAATAGAGAGCTGGAAGTTTTATGGTGAAATATTTTACTGGACTATAGAAATCTATTACTGGAAAAAGGTGTTCTTAAACTTTTCCTCGTGTAGTATTCCAAGACTCAAAGCTTGGTTATTAGTTTTAATTATATTTAGATGAAAAGATAAGCTTATTAATGTAAATGCATGTACTTTTTTCTTTATGGAGCACCATAAAGATTGAAACAATAGCACTAACATAATTCTAGACATCCTCCACTCATCTTAATTGGAGGAGTTAACTTTGAAGATTAATTTAAATGCCAACATTTTTAACTGTTTCACTGCTGCTTGTCATCTCATCACTACCTATCAACTATAGATGAATGTATCTGTCATGCTGTGATGTTTTATTAATTTGAAAGAACATTTCATGGAAATATGACAGTAGGATTATTTAGAATATGCAAATAACAAAGCATTTTATTGCATATTCTTTCAATCACTCAGATAATTGGGATTCTTCTGTTGCTCTGGAAAATTAGAGTAAAAATGTTCTTACATATCCAAACAGCTGAAAAAAGTATGACTCCTGGAGGGCAGCTTGTTTACTGTGGGAAACTATTTCTGCAGTGCTTGTCGCCTGTGTTGGGCTTACAAACAGTGAAATGTGATGAGAACAGGATGAACCATGCATGCTAGAAATATTGGTAGATATTAACATGAAAGTTAATTAAAATATTATTTTTCTGCCAAAATTCTACTAAATAAATGTTATTACATGAAAATTTCATTTTATCATTTTAACTGATTATTATTTGAGGAAAGCTGGTGTAGAGCTAAGTGTCAGTACTTATTTTTAAGCTATAATTTTTTGTTTACTAAGATACCTAACTTCTATGGTGGAGTCATTTCTTACTAAAAAATGTTTTCAAAATTTAGAAACTGCAGGTTTTTATCTCTAGACCTTAAGGTTAAAAATAATTTTCTCCATACTGCAGGTGAAAACTGAAAGGGGTTGTTAATGTTTTCAGTGAAAGAAGGACATACAGTTGTTCACATGTGCTTTTTTTTCTTTTATAGACCAAAATTCAACACATTTACTAAATGAATGTTTTATTGAATATGATTTTTCAAGGGAAAAAAAAACAAAACAACTCTGGCTAACTCTGAGTTACAAAATGTGTTCCTCTCATGAAAGTTTTATGTCTTGAGTGAAAAAAAGGGCTGTCAGATTCCCTTAGTCACAGATCCATTAACTCAGTATTTCTTCCTTTCTTTGGCCTTGGGTGTCATTTTCAAGATCCGTGTCCTACTTCGCACTCAAGGAACATCACTCTTCTAACACAGAGAACTGATACAGAAAGCTGCATTGCTTTCCAACATCTTGCAACACTGTAAGGAAATAATGGAAAGTAGCTTTCTTATAACTCCCCATACTTTGATATTTTGGTAGTTCAATCACTTTTTCTGCTGTCATTATTTTACACTGCTTCATTACATTCAGAAGATTGTTGATGAGACCTTAGTGACTAGAAGTTTCTCAACAAAAGAAGCAGCATTATTCTCTCAAAAAATGGGGTATTCTCTCAAAAAATGGGGTATCGTAACTTTTATTAGTATGTTTGCATTTCTGAAGTCAAACAAAATGTAAAAAAAAAAAAAAAAAAAAAAAAAAAAAAAAAAAAAGAAGTAAACAGAAAAGGGATTATTCATAAATGGCCAATATTGCTTCATTTAATTATTGTCGCCACATCTTCTGAACACTGTCACCCTTGAATACCCTGCTGTAACTCCTGTATCCACTTGCTGGGCTATGATCATTCAAAATATCTAAGCTGTACTTCCACATGAAGCTGTGTTGATCTCATCATCCACTACATGGAGGAAGGACAGTCTTGCTCTCTTGACCCTTCTTCATTTGGCCTCTCCCCTTTGCCTCTATGTGTGGTCCTCCATATTCCCCTCCTCCCCTGTGACAGCTGTAGTGCTCTTCCCAGTGTCTTTACCCTGCTTAACTAACCAGGCATAAACTGACCAGTTTCTGAGTTAAATTAGCTCTTTGAGAGGACCAGAAAGACCAGACTGTTTTCCCAGATGATGGAAAAACTCATTCAAGGACAGGGAGCTGATAGGTTCAAGACCTTTTCCAGCGGTGACAAGTTGTTATATTCCTGTTTTTCCCCACCTAATAAAACCACAGTTTTGCTTATAGGAATGTTATATAGACAGAACTAAAGCCCTAATACTACTATGGATTACTCAACTGTCCTAGAAAAGCATATTTTGTATAAGATTGGGATTTCCACTGAAATGGTTTGCCGGCACAGTTAGGTCAGCATAGGTCCACCAACACAGCTTAATAAACTTACTTGTTTATGTAGCATTTTAATGAAATGGAGTTCCAGGTTTGCCTGAAACTATAAATATTTCTAATACAAACAAATTTTAACAAATTCTGATAAAGCTGACTTAGCAAAAAAGAAAAAAGCATAAATGAAATCAGGAAAAATTCTAACTATCTAGTGATAAGAGCTGGATATATAGAGATGAGTGTATCCTAATATATTTTGTATTTATAGAGCTGTGAGTATAAAGGATATATTCTAACATATTTTATATTTACAAACGTTACTTATATATGAACACCTCATCTATGTGAGGAATACATGTACTCAAATTATTTGTATGATGTACTGCATGCAAACCTTCAAGATTAATGACAGAAAGAAATTAATCACATTGGCATAAATGATTCATCCTTCTCTATACAGAATTTCTCTTTTTATAATCTGTTACTTATATTTATTGATAGGGAAAACAGCAGGCAAGTGAAAAGCTTAAATAGGTGAAGCAGACTGAAATTAATTAAACAGACAGTGCTGGTTGAAGCATCTGCACACTGCAGAGGACTCTGACCTGGGAACAGCACTTACCCTCAGGCCCCATGGCACAGACCCGCTGTCAGATCTAAAGGCCTTTGTTAACAACAAGCTTATTGGTGAGATCAGTCACAGGGAATCAGTTTTGGTTCATTCCAAGGCAGTGAGGTTTTGTTTGTAGATGTCAGGAGGGATTTAGCAAAAAAGAGGTTATAGAGAAATATCCATAGGATAACTAATTAAATTGAAAGATTTCCATCCCAAGTTAGAAGAAGATGCTTAAGCTCAAGGGACTCACAGCACTGAAAGCCTCATAGATTGCTCTGAGACTTTCCCATCACTTCAGAGGAACTGAATGCTCAAGGTGTAAACAACAATATTTGGCCTCATCAGATATTCCAGTGGCATAACCTCTGGAGAAAAATATTTTATTTCAAAAATAAAGAAAAATATAGCATGTAAGTATGAAAAGGTTTCACCTAGAGTATTGTTCAGAAACTAATCTGATAGAAGTAGGTATATGCACAACTTGAATGAACAGGGAATTGTGGATTGGTATGAGTTATGCTTTCCTTACACTCATAAAATCATTTAATTAATAACAGAATAATGAAAATAACTTTGCAAAATGATGACTGAAAAACCCCTGCAAGATTATAAAACATTAGGAATAGTAAGAACCAACACACTGCCCAACAAAACTATGTAGTTTGCTGATCCAATATATTGTTTAAGTTGTTTTTCAGAAATGGAAAAGAAAATAGTGTCCTTGTTAATTACTCCTTTGCTTTTTTTCTTCAGTACCTGAAAAAGGACCTTTACAAGGCTTGAAATATGGCATTTTTTAAATGGGGGTCAAGAAAACCAAAAGTTGTTGTGAAAACTTCAGTCAATATCCTGGAATACTGGAGAGCAGAAAATGGTAGAGAAGAGACAACATAGATATGAGAGACTCAGCTGAGGCCAGGAAAATCACTTCTAGAAACAGTGGAATTGGTAAAGCCTGACATTTATCTGCTTGGTTGAGATCTCTGGTAAATAAATCGGGAACTCTGAACAAAGCTTCTTCAGCATTTGAAAAATCAAGTACCTCTTGCTCCCTTGTAAATTCTCAAGTGTCTAATAAAGAGTCAGTTTTCAAAGCAACTTCTTCATTTGAGCTACTAATAGAGTTACTTAAATTTATCAATTTACTAAGAAATTAACATTTTTCAGACCCCTTCCCATATAATTAATAATTAGCATAACAAATAAATTAAGCATAACACAGATATTTAAAAATCTATGTGTGACAAACACAATGTTTTGGGGAATGCAAGCACATCCCTTAATATTTTCAAAGTAAATTTGTTTTACAATATATCATGAGGTGAGTTAAATGGAAGAACTATTTAGCAAAGCAGCTGTCTGATAGCACCAGAGACCAAACTCAAGAAGAATGGCACAAATATACAATGTTATTTTGTTACTCTGTTTTGAAAATATACTCCAATAATTTCTGCTGTTAATGTACTTTAATGAGTTAGAAATGGTATTTTAGAATTTGAGCCCTTGACAGATTTTTTTTTCCCAATTAATGAATCCAACAACTTTTAGAGCTGATATAAAATGTTCTATTTTTCCTTCTATGTTCAAATGATTACCACAATTTGATTACACACTAAGACATGAAATATGAGAAGAGTCCTGTGCTTTTGTATTGTAAAACATAACAAATACTGACTTATCCACCTTTTTTATGGCATTTCTTATTTCATAAGTCTCTATATCACACTTCATCACACACCTTTTACAAATGGGTATTTGACAGTAGGAGAGCATAGAAAGTGAAAAAAGCCTTGTCCGTCTTTTGTCATTAAGCTAATTTGTCCAACTAGTGTAAAAGTTTTCCTTGGTTATTGTAGTGGAATATACAGTTTCTAACTATTATAGAAATATTCTAAGAAGTTGTAATTGTAAAATGACATAGAAAATATCTGTCTTTATTTAGGTTTTCCTGAACAGATCCAATGCTTTAAAATTATAAGTAAATGATTAACAGTTATAAAATCAAATTTGTTATTTACATAAAATCAGAAAAGATCAGATTTTTTAATCAATTAAATAACACCATAGGCTGTATAACATTTACAAAGTAGAACTACTGGCAGAGATTATGTTTAATATCTGGTACCAATTTATTGTACCCAGGTTAGAGAATGGACTGTTTGTATTGCCCTCATAATATCTGAAAAATATTAT
>VXAU01001321.1:7069-25801 GCA_013399695.1 Formicarius rufipectus | reverse complement strand
CATGCAACTTTACTTTATAAGATATATATATATATTTATTTTTTTCTCTTTTTTTATCTTTAAAGCTACTTATACTTGGCCCCTGACTACATGCTTTTGATGATCAGTAATAGACCACCTTGTGAATTGTTTACAACTGTGCGCCTAGAGTATCAATCTGTGCTGGTGCTTTAATGTCTTTGGCATCACTCTGTGCCTTTTCTGCTCTAACTGCCATACCTGCATTTTATTCTGGGATCAATGACAGCTCATTCTGCACAGAAAGGCCACTTGATATTAGTATCTGTTAGAAATATACATACATATAATAAAAAGTGTTACACTGTGCCATTGTGCAAAGCTAAGGAAAAGCCAGAATAAAACAAACAGCTCCCTGGGTATTAGACAATGCTGTTACAAGGTGAAACAAATTTCTAGACAGGCCAAAAGAAGTCCTGACAAAGTCTGACAGGACTCAATTCTTGTTCTGTTAGCTTAGCACAGTCTGTTTGCTGACCTACAAGGTACACGCCTGTCATATGTATTTCCTTCTATAGTTGCCCTACAGTGCCCTTATAGGAAAAGCATGTTTCTCATTATGTGAAAATGTCTCTTTTAATGAGGAATAACATGTTACCCTCCAAGTACTCCTGAAATAATGTCTTTAATGGAAATATGAAACCATATGTCTGATAATAACACTTGATGTGACCTAACAAAAAAGCAACCTAAAACTACATATGAATTAAGATACATACATTTTTGAGTGTAAATTTATTCTTTTGTCATAGATCACTTATGATACTCAAATGATCTGCCTGTTATATATGTGCCATTCATGTTCAATTCTCCTGGTTTGTCTCCAAGCCTCTTCACAAATATCGTCTACTACCTATGACCTATGACTTTGTTCTTGTAACTCAGTCCTCTACTTTCTGGAATATAATGTCTATTATTACTACTCTTCCACTTCCCTTTATATAGTTCCTCCTTTCAAGCTTCTCTTTGTTTGACAGACAGTTCTTTCCATGTACTAACACAACCAATTGTTTTTCTATTGTGGGTCTCAGTTCCCCCACTGAACTGTTGTGGTACAGCCCTGCTGCAGAAGAGAAATACAAAGCGTGACTTCCTTCTTCCTATTGTATTATCCTGAGGTAACATTGCGCTCCTTCGAACAAATACAAGAGCACACTATAGGAAGTTGTGAATGAACCTGTGTGTGATTATTCAAAAAATCTTTTGAACTAAAGAAGTTAACAGTTTGTTGAATAAGAAAGTATACTATAATAAGAGCAGATATTATGAGATTTTTACAATTACTATTTTAAGGGGATTTTTTGCTATTAGTACATATTGTTGCAAGTATTATTAATAAAAATGCAGTAAGTACCTCATGAGACTCTAGATGGGAATAGGTTAATATCTATAGAGATTGGAAAGAATTTTATTTTTTTCATTTATNGTATTTAAATTTAATTAAATAAATGTATTACCCAAATGACTGCTATGAATGAAAAAATTACTCTTGTAAGCTAAAATGACATGGCAGAAACATCTTGATGGCAGCGTGCAGGAAACATCTCTTCTCTGTGGTGACCAGTGGCAGAACCCCAGGGAATGTCCTGAAATTGTGTCAGGGAAGGTTTAGGTTGGATCTTAGAAAAAGGTTCTTTACCCGGAGAGTGGTTTGACACTGGAACAGGCTCCCCAGGGCAGTGGCCACAACTCCAAGCCTGACAGAGTTCAAGAAACCTGCGGATGATACTCTCAGGCATATGGTGTGACTCTTGTGGATGGTTCTGTGCAGGGTCAGGAACTGGATTTTATGATCCTTGTGGGTCCGTTTAAACTTGGCATATTCTGTGAAAATGTAAACAAATCCTGAATGTTTTTCTTCTTTTCTTTTTTTGTTTTGTTTTGGTTTTTTTTTTGTTTTGTTTTGTTTTGGTTTTTGTGTGTGTGTGTTTTGTTTTTTCTATAAGAAAATCCAATTTGACCTGCTTTTGCACAGACATTTGTAAGACCTGCCACATTTTGAAAGCGATATATTCATCTTAGCTGCTGAAGAGACAACTTCACAACAGAACCTCTGAGATCAAGAACTGCTCATGTGATCAAAACAGCGATTGTATAAATAAATAAGCAGTTGCAGATGCTCAATAAGAGATAGACCCATTATTTCATGTACCAGCTAAACATCCTAACCTCTCTTCCTGACCTTCTGAATTATGGTTTTACTCTTGGATAAAATTATGATTAATTTTCATTTCTGTTGTTGCCTTAGTTCAGTTTTAGTCATCATTTATATATACTGATATTGTTAGAATATCAGTGAAGTATTTCCAAATCCCAGAATTTATTCCTTCCTCATCAGAGTATTTAAAATCCAGGGAAAACTCCCAACCTATAACATTCCTGTGTATGTGGAAAAGCTGCACCAATTTAACCAGATACCAACTTTCAAATTTCATCTTGTAAAAAAAAAACAACTAGTTTCTTTATGCCTTTTCTAATGGAGAAATGTGCTTCTCCTTCAAGCATTCTCACTGTGATACTTATCTAATGAACATTTTGGCCTTTTGTCTCAGTATTCAATATTGCAAATCCAATAACTAAATAAAATGGGGAATTTATGTCGTGCCTTTCCCGCTACCCTCCTGAAATTATAATCACAAGATTGTGAGGTTGTATTTGTAATTCACATCAGTTGCATTTTATATTAGAGGTATTTGAGGTTCATTTTGAAAATATGAGTGGGCTATTTTTTTTTCTGTTTTTTTGTTGTTGTTCCATTTTTCTTTCTAATAAAAATGAAATTCTGAATACTGAAGGTTTTGCTTTTGCTTTTACACAGGCAGCTCTGAAGCTTATTCCTTGCTGTAGATGGGTTCAAGAAGAAATTACTCTGTTAGTGACACTTTCTATCTACATGACCCGTTTCCTCATTCAGCCTCTTCAGTTTCATAAACAAAACTGATTTGCATAATTAGCTATACAAGGGAATTGATTTGAACACATCTCTTGATCACAAGCACTAGACCTCCAACATTCCTGCTTTCCATTCTATGAATAAAGGGAGTTGTGAATATAACAGAAAGAAATAAACCAAGTAATTTTAATATGTCACCAAGGAAATAATAAAAAAATAGAAGCAGATGCAACTACCAGCACAAGTCAACAGATTTCTTTTCCTGTTTTACATTTTTATAATCTTTGTAAAGATCTTATATAATCAACTAATGACCTTTTAAAACACATTTTCTTATTTAGATTTCCCAAGAAATATTTTTTTATAAGCATATTAAATGTGTTATTGGATTTTCTCTGTGCACACTAGAGTATATAAAATACTGTATAAGATATAAAATATCCTATTTTCATGAAAGTTCACAAGCTGCTTCCAGTGTTCTGTGACATCACAGCAGCCTCTAATCAGGCTGGAGACTTTGAAAATTAAAAACCTCTAGAGTAGCATGTCCTTTAATTGAAAACAATTATTCATTATATTTTTCTGGTCTACTTTAAATTCTTAAACTAATTCTAAGGAAATTTAATGATAACAGAATTCTAATATGATTGTTACAGTAATATGACTTTGGGAAAGAGAGAAAGTGAAACCTGATTGGGTCAAAAAGCATTGTGCTGTAGATATATTATGCAACTATTCTCACAGATCAAATTGCAAATCAGACTCAGTATTTGTCAGGAAAGAGAATCTGGCTCATGCCATGTCTTCTCATATGATCCAGATATTTCAAAGCACTTCAATATACCGGTTCTTGTGTACTATTTCAGAGCTGATGACTAATATGTCATAGGTGGGATTGCTGGTTCTGTTGATCCTCATCCTTTCTCCTCTCGTTTCTCCTCAGTGAAGGGCGGATTGATATATATGTACATATATATATATACACACATATACTAGAATCCTCTTTATCATGTATGCATAGCCTCAGTGTTCAAGTAACCTACTAAGAAGGTATTTCCTTTATCTTTCTGTATAGGGAAGGAACATTTCCCAAAGTCTAGTTCCAGGTATCTTTAGCATAATTTTGAGAATCCTATGATCAATAGCATGCTTTAGATATAAATTACTCATATATATAATTACATATATATAAATTAGTGTATTCCTCAGAACACTTTNGACTACACAGTTTGAATGATGATTTGTCAGTTTAAACAGAAGAAATGTCAACATTTTCTTTTGTATCTGGGTATTCCTCATAGTGAAGAGCCAGCACAGACTTGAATTTTGGCTGCCATTGGAGACTAGAGTCAGATAAAGAAGAGAAAACCCTGGGAAGTAAATGATATTGATTTTTCTCAAGAGCTGACTTTGACCCAATGACCACACTTCAGTGTTCAATTTGCCAAGTGACAAAAGACCCTTCTCTTTCTACCTTTTTTTTTTTTTTTTTTAAATGTGTGTGTATAAGAGTGTTGTTTTATTCACCTTTTTCCCCTGCTCAGTGCTCAAAGCAAATCCTAGGATCCAGGATAACATGATCAGAGTCTGTATTGGTTAAAAAACATACAGAGTAATGATTGCCCAGAATTTATACAGTTAAATCTTCTGAACCTTTTCCAAGTGTCTGAGCTTAAATACGTTGTAACCATTAGGGTCATTGTTATTAGTTACAGGACAGTGCTATGAAGTTTTCAACAAGAGCTATCATAAAAATTATAAAAGTAGTTGAGAGTTTGTACTTCACTGGTGAAGGAATAAACATAGTAGGAGAAAATGCAGAACAAGAATAAAAGAAAATGTTTGGGCATCTAACACTCAATGAAATTGATGACCATTAGGTGGCAAATAACTTTGTGGAACACTGATGCAGTCAGGACTCCATCACTCATTTTGCAAAATTAGTCGTATCCACAAGAGATTCATACTTTCCTATGGAGTTCTTGTCAGAAGGAGGATCACATGAAGCAGTGACATTTCTGAACATTTCTAAAATGTTTCACTGTGGCTATCCCAGATGGTTAAAAGAAAAATGAGTGATTTCTATTCCTTTTATTCATGTTTGGTCTACTTTGGAGTGGACAGAAAAATGCATGCTGCTATTCTACTCTTATAATAACATGGTCAAAGTTAAGGACAACAAAGTATCTCTTCAGAAAGACAATACAAAAAAAAAAAGAAATATGGGCTACTACATTTAATTAGTACTGGCTTTATGCTCTTCTTTCAGCCTGTCAGAGTATACAAAGGAACAAAGTCTTGTGGCAAAATTGCCAAACCTCATGATAGTCAGAGTTCTTTTGGAAGACTGGACACTGCAGCTACTGGAATATAATAGAGTCTATAATTTCAAAATAAAAATAGTCTGGTCTTTGCCCTCAGATATAAATTTAAGAAAACATGAAAATGAAGCATTAGGAGTAGTGGGGAAAACAAAATAAAACTAAGTAAAACTCTACAAGCACTATTTTTAAATATCACCATTTTTAGCTGTTTCATAACATTTATAACATGACTCATGAACATTGCATATTGGCAGCTGCAACACAATATTATTATGGTGATTTTGGTGAAGATTTACTTGAAATTCACTCTGTATAAAATGTGACTAATTGACTGATTCATTTTTTCATAAGTTTCATACACAACAGTGTAATGACTCCAATACCCTTAAACTTGGATATGCGGCAGACTGAGCTTGGCATAGAATTCCTGTTCTGTAGACACTGCATTGGCTCTACGTGGGCCTCTTTCCATGTTCCAGATGAAGTAGAGCAGGGGAACAAGAAGATTGATGAAGTAATGCTGTGTGGTTCTTAAATGCAATGCTTGAGCCAAAATCAACAGAAAAATATACTTTATCCATTTATCCTAGAACTGGGTGTTCCATGTTACACTTCACAGAAATACAAAGGTGGGAGGAGTGCAGAAGTAGAAGGGGAACTGAGACAAAAGTGGGTACAGGGAAGTGAAGAAACAGAATGGGAGAATGTCTGGGCAAAACTCTAAGGGCATTAGGAAAGGGTATCAAATAGGTTGAAGATTATAACAGAAGAGCACCACCAGCCTCCTGAGCTCTGTTAGGCAGAACATTACTGACATGTCAAGGGAAGTGATTCTTCTCCTTGACTCTATACTGGTGAGATATATCTGGAATGTCCAGATGCACATGGACAAGAGAGACATGGACATACTGGAGCAAGTTCAGTGAAGGGCCATGAAGCCAATTAAGGGACTGGAGGATCTGAGCTACGTGGAGAAGCTGAGAGAGTTATGACTCTACAGACTGAGAAAGAGAAGGCTCAAGGAAGTGGAGAGAATGTAATGAGATAAAAAGTTTTGGAAAAGAAATACAGTAACCCATTCCCATTCCTTCTGTGTATTACATATTAAGTGTAGATGCTTTATAGAACAGCTTTCAGTATCAAATAACCAATTTTTAAATATAGCTATTACCAAGTGAAAGATTGAAATCAAATATTGACTGATTAATGACTTCAATAAGGATCCTTGCAAGCTCTCAAAAGGGAAAGGACAAGGAAACCTACCCATGATGGTATTAACTAGGAACACACTCTCTGTGATAGATTGCTTTTTGAGCTTGAGTTTCCCCAATATTATTTATTTGAAAAAATCTAAATAACAACTCCATTTAAAGTGAAAGGCGATATAAGATTATACACGGTTTCCTGGGAGCTGCATTTAAACTCAAGGACATCATAAATGCTTGTCTATCCTCATTCATCATGACAAGCTATTTATTTTAGTAATTTTAGGAGTCTGATGCTACATGGACAGTGAATCAGCATTTTCTGGTAATAACAAATCAGAATCTTCAAAAGAATTCATTATGAAGCCACACAGCATTACTGGAAAACACAACCACAACATCAACTTGATAAATATTACAAACATATTGGAAACTATGACCTGTGCAAACAGATTTCAATGTTTATTCAAAATTCAAACTTTTTTGTGGACTGTGTTTTGATTAAGTTTTGCAACAGTGCTATACATTCTTTTCTTCCTTCCTCCCCTTCCTCCCCCTGTCTCTCTTTCTTCCTCCCTTCCCCTATACTTTCTATCTACATTTTTTGTCCACATTTTCAAATTAAAAAATCTATCAAGTTATCTCTTTTCCTTTTTCCTCCATCTAAAGCCATCTCCTATGAAATATATTGGGTTTTCATAGTTTCTGAGATTTAGAATAGGGCTAAGGCAGGGACTTTATCAAAATAATGTTCAAAGTTCTGGAAAACAAATAAAATTAGGTATATTTGTATTAATTTTTAAGATATTTCCTGAATTACATCTTTGGTTTTTTCAGAGGTGGTTATACAATCAGTAAGTCCTTGCCTTTACACTGAATATATTTCATATCCAGATAATAACAAAAGGTCTACTTCCAGTCTTTAAGGGACACTGATATAAAGCACTGATATAAAGCATTGATATAAAAGATGGATGAGACCATATTACATTCAATGAAAGGAATGGTTTTCTCAAATTGCAATAATTTGATTCTGGCAAAGGAACTTCACCAGTACCAGTTTCAACTTTCAGGATTGTGTGCAAGATAATCCTGTGGAGATTTTGTCCTATCTCCATTCTTCTCTACTTAGTCACCCGTCCATTGCTGTAGGTTTGTGAGGAAATGTGAGTAGTTATCATGTATTTTCCACAATTCCATACTACTAGAAGTCTAGGAAGGGTGTTGGTTATAGATGGAGAGATTTAAACCATTTTTTTTGTGTATGAGATAAACGGATCTATGACACTCATAGTTTTGTCCAAACTGAAACACTTGACTCTCAAACCAGTACAGTTCTTATAGCAATAAATAATGAAACATAGGTACATGATACAACTACTTTCTTATTCTTTCATAATATTAATATTTATAAATGTTATGTACTTTTACTGTCCTAGGAGGTTTTGATACTTCTCTGACCCATATGCCAAAGTATCTTTTTATGGCTGGATATTATGATAAATGGACACTGGCACTGGCTAAAATCAATTCCATTAAAACCTGGTGGTTTGCTAACAACTTTAATAAAACTTGTGATTCATAACAGGCATTTTATGCAGTTAAAAAGAAATATTTCCCCCTCTACTTTTTAATCTCTAAATACGGTATATCTTCAAACTGATTTAGTTCAGTGGGTAAATAGCAGGAAATATTCTAGGTCTACCTATATTTCATTGGTTTGCCAATATTCAGCAATATCCAAATCCCCTAGGAGTCATTTAGCATATCACTGTCTAATAAATTTTATAAACATAAGCTTTGTAAGATATGTATGACATTTAAGTTGCATTATTAAAGAATGAAGTAGTGTATATTCTCAAACAACAGGGGGCTTTATCTTGCAATGCAATAAAAAAGACAAAAAACTGTACAAAGTTTATATGCTTTGCATGCATGATTTCCTCCCATTTTTCAGACTCCTGTAGGTATTGTGTGTCTCATTCCAGAGTGCAGTAGTAATAAAAATACACAAAACTTCACTAACGGCTTTCTAATGAACTCCTTAAAAGAAGGCATTAGGGACCTTTTAGTTTTACTGCTACCATGAATATAGAAAGCAGTGAAAACACAGCTTCAGAATAAAGAAGATTGGTTCTTTCTGGCAATAATTTATTTGCCCTTGCAATTCCTTACATTCAATTCTGTTTGAAAAGATGGAAGTGAAGCTGACCTCCATTTTTATCCAATAATGAATACCTTAATTATTATCAAAGCACTGACCTACTGCCATTTACAAGAGCTGCAGTGGCTGATAATCACCATAAATAATAGATTCTAATCTAAGTAGGTTAACTCCACAGACTGAAATCCGAGGGTATTCCTACCTCCTTAATTTCACCTGGAGGCCTGAGTGACTGCTAAAAATGCTGCCATAATATCAAGGTCAGACATTCCGTACCTGAAGAAATTATCCCCAGAATTGTTCCATTAGCTTGCATATGTTTGTTTTTTTTTTCATTCCACCAGACCTGATGATAAGAAAAAATGAAGTCTCCACAGAGCTCTTTCAAATTCTAGACATTATTAAAATAAAAGGAAAAAAGAAAAACTAGAACAGCAGAAGAAAGAGGAAAAACATGAGGGCGCTGAGACCTGAGTCTCTTTTGTATTCATTTACACAAAAGCAATATGAATGAAAAATGGATTTAAAACACCATCAGAAACTCCTTTAACCTTGCAGAGTTGGAAATGACTATATGACATTCACAATGGGACAATCAAGTCCTTGGTGTCCTTTTGATTTAATTTTCTTAATATTTGACCAGGTGAAAAGGACATGTATAATTAATGATTGTCACTAACACATGGGTATGTATATATGCCCATGCCCTGACTGTCTCTAGAATAGCCAATGTGTAACTCCTAAATGCTTTGGTGGGGGAAAAAAATAAATTAGTTATTTAATAGACATATAATTGGTTTCACCAATTTAAACAAAGAAAATAGTTACGTTAAGATGTGAAATTCTGTCTGAAAGCTCATTGGAGCAATGTTGTTGTGAAATGATTCAGTGATGTGTCTAGCACTTCTGAAATGTGACATATTGTAATATTTAAAGGGCTAACAGTCCATAAATATCCTCCTCTTTTTCCTTTTTTTTCTTTTTTTTTTTGTCTATATGATTGTATGGCTTCTATTTTCTTTCTAAAATACAGTGTAAACAATATTTTTAATGACCAAATTTTTAAAACTAGAATGAAGCTTTCAAAAGAAGTTGATTTGCAATCAACTATTTGATCATCAGTCTACAGATGTGCTAAAATAATGTTCATAGACTTCTTTTCTTAGCCATCAGGTGGACCAAATAATGTGCCCAGGATCTGTGGTTAAGGTTTTATGCTCCTTTTCTTCTAAATATTTATTTCTCTACCTTTTGTCACCATAACAATTCTGAAGATACAGGCAAGTATAATGACACTAATAAATGCCCCAAGATGTCTATTAAAAACCATCAAATTGCTCATTTTAAAAATTGGAGGGAGAGAAGTGGTGCATTGTGAAAATAAGCCAAAAAATTGTTTTGAAGAGAATGGATTGTGTTGCCCTGACTTACCTGCCTTAAATCAAATGTCTGTCTTACTTTGCTTCAAGTTCTCCTAAGCATTTATGGAGGGATTCCCCCACTTAAATGCAGCCAGGGCCATTAGAGATGCCCTAGGGTACCCCAGAGAATTCTATAGGGCTAACATGGACAGCAGGTATGAGACAGGATGTGGGAGAAGCCTGGAAATAGCAGCCAAATCCCAAGCAGAATATCCCATTGTAATCAAAATGACACCTGATGTATGTCTCTTTTACACTGAATGAAAGAATAAATAAACTTCTTGTGTAATAGCTATCACGATTTTTTTCTAAAAAAGCCCCACTCACTCTTCCCTAACATATAATTTACCTTTGCCTCTTAGCTCTTTAAAAAAATAATAGTTTAATTATACAATACCTATTTTCTTCTGTCCCTTTAACACTGAGGCAACATTATGTGATGCTTCATACATTAAGTCAATATGTCCCTATTATCATATCTGAACTTTTTGGAACTTTTGAATGAATACCACCTATTCATAGTAACATTTTACACTTTATTTAACAAACATGCTCTACAATACCTTCCTGGACGCTTTAAAAGATACCTTTAGGACCATAAAGGTAAGTCAAATTTTAGAAATCGTGGAACTCAATGAAAATAATTCATTTAAGCCTTAAGCTATGGTCTTATGAATTCAAATGCCTCCTTCAACACTTTTATCATGTGTAACTCTTTAGTTCATTTAAAAAAATAAAAAAAACCCTAACATACTTCCAGTTGCAGTTATTTATTTGCCATCTATGGCTTTATGTTCTCTTCAAAATGCAATGTTCACTAGGGTAAACTATTTTGCTGCTCCTATACAACTGATATCCTTATATTTCAACACAAAAAGGTTATTCTCTTTCAACCTGTGTTCTGATGTGACAATAGCAACTATATTCTCAATCAACAAATACCAATCCTAATACCTTTTCAGAGGATGTTCAGAAGTTGTCTGTTCACACCAGCTATACTTATTAGGAGTTCCATTTTTTTCCTAAAACATGCCCATCAAAACTATGTTTCCCATGTGTAGGATGTGGGGCCAGAGAACCACAATTGCTACTACAAACACAACAGAAGGACCTTGTTCATTAATCCACCAGCTTTCATATGAGTTTGAGCCTATTGTGATGATATTCATTCTCTGTATAAGCATTACAATGAGAGTCCCAGGGATAGGTACTAAATTGCTTGAATTAGAATTGCATGGGCACAGGTTATGGCACTTTCTGCTAATGTGTGCCTGTTTTGCAGTGGCCCGTAGTCTTTAAATTGTTTGGTCATTAAAGGACATAGAGGAACAAGACAATGGACCCTTGATGTTGTTCAACAGTATTGCTGTTTTTTTCTGAGACTGGCAAGCTACAGCACATTGGCACAGATGTGGTGTTTAACAATAGTGCCTGAATAGAGATGTGCAAACTTTGGCTCCAGAGTTGTCACTGGATTTTTATTTAACTTTAATTTTAATGTTCATCCTTATTTAAAAATTCATTTATGAAGGAAAATACTTAGCAAGTTGCCTTCATGTACTAAGAAATATGAAAATTGGGAGACTTCATATCTACGAATTATTGCTACTCTCGATATAACTGTTGCTCAATTGTTTTTTGGTTAAGAGGCAAGAATAAAAAGAAAAAAAAAAAAAGTCAACAAAAAACAACACCACAACCGGAAGGAAATTTATAGTAGGTGTGGCAGAAGGCCAGCATCCATGAAGAAAGATCTCCTGACTAAGTGAAAATGCAGAGGGCTAACAAGAAGAAATACAGAAACATTTTCTGAACTTGCAAGTCTGATGTTGGGAAAACCAAAACTCAATGGGAGTTGAAGCTAGTGGTGATTACAAGAAGCAATAAGAAGTGTTGCTGTTAAGTGCCTGAGGAACAGAAGGAAAACTGAGGGAAATGTGAGACCACTATGGATTGATTGATTGATTGATTGATTGATTGATTGATTGATACGGGGGACCTGGCAAAATCAGGGTCCTCCCAGATCCCTGATCTTACCAGGACAGTCTGTGAGAATTAGAGCACAGTAAGGTAGTAGTACACTTCAACAGCTTGGACCTAGAAAAGCCCATGGAACCAGAATATAACCATCTAGGGATCATCCAGGGGTGCTGAGAAAGCTGGTTGAAAGAATTGTAAGAAATGTTTCTATCAGTTTCAAATTATCATGGAAGTTGGGGAGCATTCCTGATGAATGTAAAAAGGAAAGAACACATTCTCTTCAAAAAGGGAGAAAGGAGGATCTGGCAACTCACAGACTATTCAGGATAATATCAATCTATGAGACAATTATAGATCCACAAGGATCATCAAAGTCCAGCTCTTTACCCTGAACAGACCACCCTGAGAGTAGCACTATGTGCCTGAGAGCACTGTCTCATACTTCTTGAAGTCTGTCAGGCTTGGTGCTCCCCCCTTCCATAGGGAGACTGTTCCAGTGCCCAAACTCCCTCTGTTGGGTGGACACTGGGTGAAAACCACCACACTCTGGGTGAAGAAACTTTTTTCCTGATATCCAACCTAAGCTTAACACAACTTCAAGCCATTCCCTCATGTATTGTCTGTCACTGGTCACCATAGAGAAGAGATCATGCCTGCCCCTCCTCTTCCCCTCATGAGCAAGTTGGAAACTCCTATGAGGTCTCCTCTCAGTCTCCTCTTCTCCAGTCTGACCAGACCAAGTGCTCTCGGCTGCTTCTCATACAGCTTCCCCTCAAGGCCATTCACCATATTCAAAGTTCTCCTCCTCTCTAATAGCTTAATATCTTTCTTACATTGTGGTGGCATCCAAAACTGCACTGACTTGAGTTGAGGCCAGAGCAGAGTGGGATGTTCACCTCCTTTGATCAGCTGGTGATGCTGTGCTTAATCCAATATAGTGAAAAACACAGCCTTTTCTAACAGTTTAGATAAGTGAAATATGATTTTTTAGTTCACATATTAATTTTTATATTTCGTAGCAACGTGCAAATTGGTGACCATATTTTATAGAGTCATATGCATTCTGTTGCTCTATGGAGCTAATTATTAGGTTTTGATTAAGAATAAACATGATGGTAGTTAAACTCTATTAGTTATAAATGGTTTAGAGAGATTTTTCTCTAACCCAGTTTTGAGACATGTGGGGCAAAAGACCCTGTATCTACAACTGAAAGATCTGACAGAATCTTCTTATATCCTCAAGGCAAAAGTACCCTTGGGAACACAGTTAATACCTTGTGGAGAGAAATTAGCTCATATGAAAGGTCAAAAAATCTGAAATCCCTATAGTGGATGAATAGATGTTTTACTGAAAACACATGCATCCACTCATGGAAATAAGATGAAAGTAGGATTGTGGAAAGTACTTAGCTATGCATTCTGTAAAGATTTCATAAGCATTACATATGAAAAGCATGATCCAAAGAAACACAAGAAAGTTCCTAACACAGCACATTTCCAAGTGCAAATCAGATTTGTGCCATCAAATACATTAATTACAAGTATTTTTTTTTCTTTAAGTCTAGAACTGAGAAATGCACACAAATCCAGAGCAAAAGCAGGAAAAAAGAAAACCAAACAAAACTAAAACAAAAAACCAAACATTTAAGTCAGTCAATATATATGCAGGGATGGTACAAGGCATGTTAAACATGGCACTTTTCTAAACCTAGTGCCAGATGCATAGGCTTCATGTAAAAGATATTTATGTTTCCATGCTAACAATGGTAAAGTTGTTGTGTACATATCTCATCTGTTTGTGCAGGCTGGGATAAATTTAAGGGAGTACTTCTGAATAGTTAAGTAAGTACATTATAGAATTACTATGATTTCTCTGTATTATATAATTACTTTCACTCCTTTAAAGTTTATTGCAGAAGAAAAAAGATCACAAAATAGATTAAGGCTGTACTGTTGATCTGTGTAAACAGAACTAACTCAATCTGTAGGAAGTGACAGATGTAGGCAGGACTCACTCCTGTGAATTACCCCTGAGATTCGCACCTGTTACAGAGAACAGTCAATGGAATTACTTCTTGGAGTTCTTCACATAAATAGCTACAGTTTGCAAGGTCAAGCCCTCAAGAAGTAAATCAGTAGGCATGGCTTTCATTACTGTTAATATATCTGACACTTTTCCTAAAAGCTAAATTGAGTATTTTACACAGTACTGAACTTGTCCAGCTACTCTGCTGTAGTGCATCCACACCCCAATTATTCTGTGAATTAGTTAGTAAAGAAACTATTTTATGACAGGAATAAAAATACTTGGAGAAAGTCAATAAAAATGGAGACAAATCAAGAACCTAAATATTTGCCTTTGTGATATTTCAGTTGCCTGGAATTTTATTATTTGATAATTCAAAAATCCTCACATCCTCAGCAGAAAGCAAAGCCTGAATAAAGTCCCTAACACTCTACTTCTTTTAATATTATGGAATATAAAATCAAAGTCTTGAGAGCAAAGTTCTCAGAAATGATGTCATTCCCTTTCTGTAACAAAACTGTCTGTAGGACAAAGAAAATAAACAGGAGAGCATTTGACAGGGCCTTCCAGCAGCAGTTTAAAGTGTCTGGGCTTTCTGCCAATAGCCCCTGAACCAAAAATCATGGGTTAACAAAACTAAAAAGCTAAAATTTCACACCACTCAAGAGCTTTTTTTTCCTTGACAGCTATAAGTTACCAGTGCAACATCACTAGTATGATCATTGGCCCAAAAGAAGCTATTTCAGCCCAAAAACTATGCTTTCTAATTTCCATAATTTAACTGGCTTTTAAAATTTCAACTATAAATGTACAAATGATCCTTTAATTTGTGAGTGTGAAAGCCACTGAAAAGCTCTGATTAGTGTGACATGAAGGGAAAAGAAAAAGAAGATTTGTACTTTAAGATATTGGTATTAGTTAAATTAAAAGCCAACTAATATTTTATTAAAGTAAAAAATAAAATAATATTTCTAAAGTTTTGTTTATTCAGCTCAATTTATAGGTGGAAGGCTGAGGTACATGACTGTATTTACGGTGGGAACAAAGTTACAGGTTTGTCAGAGTTGCCAGGGCATCTAGTCTTCCTGTCTAGAAGGCCTTCAATACGCACTGAGAAGTTTAGAATGTGTGGTGGTTTTGTGTGTGTATTTAATCGACTAGAGATGAAAATGGCACAAATTGAGATTCTATGCCTGAACATGTAAATGTCATCTATCATCATGACCCTAATTTTACCAAAGTACTAAGGAATTGCCTTGGGATTTTGTTTTGTCTTACTACTTGTTTGGGGAAGAAGACTAGTAGGAAGACAAGAGACAGAGTGTTGGTGGGTAGAGTATTGAAAGCATTGAAATACGGGTCAGATTCCTTGCTCTGCTACAAATTTTGCATGACTTTGAGCAAGTGACTTAGGACAACATCTGTAAATGAGTTCTAGGTTATGCCATTGCAATCCATAATTTGCAAGGATCATGACATGTGCTGGAGTCCATACAACAGTTTCCATGGGGAGAGACAGATGCTTATAGAGCAGATCCAGAAAACCAGCTTGCTGCACAGGGATCTCTCTTGATATTTGGCCAATAGCAAATATAAATGAGAAGTGTTATCTCAGGTGAGTATATGAGTATCATAAGCAGGAATGGTAATAATAATTCTTGCTTGCCTTGTTCTTTCAATATCTTAATAGAATAAATATATTCAATAGGTACCTTCTAAATTAGACTTTGTGGATTACATATGCAAAGAAAACATCACTCATTCAGTTACTATGCAGTTTTAAAATATTAGTACCTTAACATTAGGAAATAAATAGGAAAACCTAATTGGTAGAATGTGATTTTTCATACTTTTATATTGTTTTATTTCTATAGATAATATCCAAAATGGCTACAGACCTCCTTTCTGTTGCAAACACATTTTTCTAAAATAAACCTGCCATACACACACACATATATAGATATATGTGTGTGTAAACACCAGTCATCCAGAATTTTGCTTTAATTGAAGGGATTATTAACCCAAGGGATCTATTAACAAGAACCTCAGTTACTCTCACCCTCGGGGTAGGTTATAATATCTCCTATACTATCACTCCATAGAGAACACTAATTTCAGTTCATATTGTAGGCTACAGTCTCCTTCCTGATCACCTCCTGTCCAATAATCACCTGACATGTCCCTAAAAACATACATGGACAACAAGTTATTTCAGTTCTGACTTCACAAAGGACTGAGTGTCGTCCTTACATATCTACAAAAAAAACCCAAAACAACTGTATCTGGAAGACATTTGCAGGCCTTCAGAATTTGATACCTATTTCTATTAATTTTCTATTAATTCTTCTTTTCTGGAGAATGATGATTTTTCTGTTTAATGATTAATAGTTAAAAGTCTGTATTGCACATTTCTATCTATGAGGGTATTATGTCAGACAATTATCCAAGTTATAGCATAATGGAATATCTGATCCAATTAGTGTACTGGGACACTGTATCATCATGGATTAATCAGTTGATATTTCACATTCTTTTCTACAATGTGCTATGGGTTGACGACGGATTTATGTTTCCAGCATTCAAATGTAAGTGACAAAATCCATGTCTTTTCAGCTAAAGCTAGTCATGCAAGTACATACAGTTATCAACAACGTTGTGAATGAGGTTAGTGAGTAAATACACCTGAATGCGTGTGTTAGGTACCCATGACTGAAAAATAGGCCCTATATGTTTATTTTTCACTACATATACATTCAAACTGTTTTGAGTGGTTGGCAGCTAAAATCAGTTGGTCAGAGAGAAATCAGTACTTTCCCTGGATTTTCTACAATAATTATTTTATTGTTTACTTTTTATTTATATTTGTACTGTTTTCTCAAGTGTATCTAATTCTACTCCTTTCTTTGATTCTCACCTCAACATTACAAAATAGATACTTATTAAGATGAAAAGAGCCAAATATTCTCATAAAATAAAAGTCAGAATAGTCTGAGGTCAGACTGGAGAGAGATGAACAATATGAATAAGAGCAAAGAAAGTCAGGGTTAACTAAATATACAGTTAAAAAAATTCTCTTTGAAGTTTTTAATAAAATGTATAATTTTTCAACATTTTCCTTTATATTTCTTGAAATATGACTCTTTAATTGAAAATGTAATTATAAAAATAATGACAAGGGGGTTATTCTTTCTAATTCAGGATCACTGCTAGCTAAGACAGGCTAATAAGGTCAAGACCTTTGGCTTAGGGGTTTATTTCTATAAACACTTTCACTTTAGTTTTCATCCAATGACAAGATTATTGCCTTGTACTATGAAAAGAATGATTAAATGAGAACTTTGGTGATTAATGCACTTTGATCACCTACTATCATAAAGAAGTCTTTTTATTATTTGTCTCTGCCATAAGTTATATGTCTTACTTTTTGCCTTTCATAAGTCCCCACAAAAGAAAGGAAATACAAAAAGAAAAACTCAAGAAAATACTTTATTGGTTGTTTGATTTCTTTGAAGTTGCATACCACTATTTGGGACCTAATAAGTGTGTCCTGATATCACCAACATTTTGGGTCCAGATGGACTTCTAACTAAATATAGTGTTTCAATATTAGGAAGCCAGAGAGCTATCTCTATGTTTAGTTTTTAAATTGAATTCCATTGTTGGAACATGTTAACTGTTAACTACAAGAAAAAGACTAAGCTGCTAGAAAACAGATTTCCTTCTGCTTATGTAGCTGATCATCCCATTCCTGAGTTTTATGTGGTCTTCTTAATACCTCTGTTTTTGTATTGAGAAGGAAACAAAACAGTATTGCTGACAATTTTAATTCAGATATTGTTGTACTTAAAACAGTTTCATGAGGTGCAAAGTGCAATTCTGAAATGCATATCATCCTATAGAAAACAGTATTGTTATACAATGGAGGCTACCAAGTTGCAGAAACATACTTTAAAGTGTAATTATTTAAAACAACCATGAACAACAACAACAATAGCTGGGGAGTAATTTTAATGACTTTCTAACCAATGTTAGTCTTTTAGATACAATTTTTTGTCTAGAAGTCAGTGTAAAATCAGCAAACAACTTCCACCATTATTATATTCTGTTCTCTGCTTTAAATGAAACAGAAATACTGTTGTGCGCTTAGGCTTTTTCTGAATAAAACAGGTACCTTATCAATTGGCATTAATTAAAAGCATAGATGATTGTCAGTGTGTGTTATTTAACCACTGCAGTATTTATTTATAAAGTAAATATTGTGGTTGTGGTGCAAAGGTAGAAAACATTAATTTTGAAGAGTCAAAACCTAGAAAGCAAGTGAGAATGATCCAATGTTTGTTTTTATTTGTATCCAGTTCCATGACCTATTTTTAAGAAAGTGTTGATAAGAATGCTCAAGCGCCTGCAGAAACAAATACACACCTTTTTGAAAAGTCTTAAAAATATCATATTTTCTCTTTCCAGCTACAGGATAAGACATAATTAACCAATGTGTTTGTCTGGTCATAGGTTTCTGAATTGCTAAAGAAAGAAAGAAAAAAAAAAAAAGAAAAGAAAAAAGTGAGAAACACTTACTGAAAAGTGACTATAGGTTTTGCAGTTCATTTGGAGAGGTTATTTGGAGAGAAACAAACAAAAGAGTAGCAAATCAAAATTTCTTCATCTGATTCATTGTTTTTTACATGTAATGCCCCTAAAAAA
>VXAU01001320.1:80577-94024 GCA_013399695.1 Formicarius rufipectus | reverse complement strand
CTAACTTTTCCTAGCTTTCTCTTATTTTCTACCAGTTATCTACAGATGCTAAAACTTCAAATTTATATCAATTTTCTTAAGGTGCTATTCTTCTGTATTTCCATTTGCTCAAACAAGTAGTGACCTGAAGTTTGCCATTTTTCTTCTTGGTATCAATCATCTTTCATCTGTGTAAATACAGTCTCCATCTAGTTTGAAGATGACTTACTTCATGGTTATCAATATAACCTTGTGAATAATGCAAGGACCTTTTTCTCTAGATATAGTTGTCCCAGAGTACAGAATAATTACTCCTGCTCACATTTCTGCCTGAAGATAGAACTATGTTATGGAAAAAATTCATGAAGTTGTGAGATTAGTCCTAGGTTGAAGATGAATTTTGTTTTCAGAGTGCAAAGGGAGACTGGTTCAGAGGCTTCTGGGAATACTCTGTGGATTCCTATTAAAAATATATATACTTCCCAAAAACTTTTCAAGTCCTTGATACTATTCCCGCTTTCTCTTGAAGCTTTTTGTGGTTCATCTGTGGAGCTTACTTACGGAAGTCTTTATTCATAAAGGAACAACTAGCATTTTTTAAGCAAAATCTGGATTTTTAGCACTGTACTTTTCAAATCAAGTCTGGTATCAATATCTAGTATGGATGTTGTGAATCTAGTCTGAAATGATCATTCTAGGAGGGAGAGAGGAAGAGACAACTTATTGAATAGATGTGTGCATGCCTGCTTCTTAATATAAATTATGTGAGTGTAAATTAAAAGAGATTGTGATATAATATAATGTGTTGTCTCTATTTGTACACTCACAAGACACTTAAATGCCCATGTATTTTAATATCTAGCTACTGGCTATTGAAACAAGGTGCAAGAAACCATAATTCATAAAATATTCATTTCACTGGGAAGTAATTTTCTGGTAGCTGGGAAAAGCTGAACCTTCTGTTTTATCTCCTGGTTCTTACTTCAGGGACCTCAATCTCGAGACACATGAATGTCAGACAGTTGTAGGTACGTAGTCTGCAGTAGTACTGATTCTTCATTCTTAAAGCCTCCTTGACAATGTCGGAAGTATGAGACTATTTTTAGTAGTAGATATAGGCCAGAATAAAGGAAAAAAATTCTGACTTCTGATGAGAGTGCCTTGTACTTCAGAGGTGTACTTTTCCCTTTGTATTTCAGTATGTTTTGTTGGGGTTTTTTGTTTGTTGATTTGGTTTGCTTTTTTGTTTGTTTGGTTGGTTGGTTGGTTTTGTTTGTTTTCTTGTTTGTTTTTCCACAGGAGTTTTATCTGGATTAAAAACTGCTGGTAACATTCACATAAATGCTTGGATTGGCTCTTCAGATATATGAAATGTGATTAAAAGACATTCTGTTGCAAGAATGGCTCTTGAACTTGGGCCAATCCACTTTTGACAAATCAGAGTGTAAAGGATATGTGTATGTGAAAGCATGTGTGTCTTTCATTCTGTTTCTTTAAGGTCTGCCTGATTTTGGAAAAAAAAATGCAACAATGACATTTACAGAAGCTAGGACTATGGAAGAACTATCTGCTAAACAACCATTAGCTGTATCACCCAATCTTCTTGACAGTATAGGTCATGGTTAAGAAGACATTAATTTGAGACCAATTTAGATCCCATTGGCTTATTTGATAGGGAAAAAAAGGCATAAGGTTATAAAACGACATTTCAGAGGTAACAGAGTAAGAGTATGGCAATCTCACTGGCAATCCTTGAACTCTCCTACAAGCCACTTTTGATTGTAATATAATCCTTAAAATTTCAAGTATCAAGTTGTAATGCAAGAAAGCAAAATTAATTCAATTCCTGTCCATACTCCCCTGTGTATAGTTAAAAAAATTGACATGTGTTTATGCTTGTTCTGATACGGTAGAAAAATATATGTATTACTCCTCATGCATGTTCGTGAATATACATATACAGACACACCAACGCTTGCCTTGCACAAGTCTAGGAAAAGCAGAAACTGGTTTGCAAATAGTATAACAGTTAGAAGAACAGGTGTATTATTTCTATACACAAACATAGAAGACATGAGTAAATCAGGGGACATCAGTAAAGCTATGTCAGGCATAGACTTCGTAGATGTCAGGTCTTTTAATACCATCACTAATACCTGGTCTATTGCAGTGTTCATAGTGCTGATTTTGTGAGTTGGATTTTAAGGTTTCCAGACTTCTACAGCATAAGCAGGCAGTGTGAGACTGACATGGCACCTTATGCCTTTTTTTTTTTTTTTTATTTTCAGACATATAGCTGGTCATTTCAGCTATATATTTTACAGGCTCTTTTGGAATTCACAACATCTTTGTAAGCATAGGTACAGTGTTATGTGGGATGGAATTGAAAAGATTTAGCTTGGAAAGTCTTCTGAGGAGGAAGTCTTGGCTCTTTTGGAGGTGAAGATAAGGGATTGATACAGTCTTAGTCCAGGTAAAAGATGGACTCATCAACTTCTCTCTCAAATTTTTGGCTTCTTTAGATAAAGACAAATATTCACCTTTAAACAATTATTCTGATTTGTGTCCATTGTGCTTTCAATTCCTCTTCCTTCTGCCAATGGAAAAAGCTGTGTGAGCTCATTTGAATCCTACCAAGTAAAATTAGATTTAATAACTTAACCTACCAATGAAAGAGGCTTGAGTTAACCCTGATCAGTCTTCTAAAGCAGATTAGGGCTCACATAATATTTTCAATTGGAAGTTATGGAAGACTAATGAGAAGGAAGTAGTAGTAAGGAAACAAAGCATCTTTACTGACACAAATAGAGCTAGAAGAAGATACATCTATGATTTTAGAAATTCCCTTGATTACACACAAATTAAGGTCAAGACTAGAACTCCAGTAAATTTTCATTGATGAAGCAGTGTCTCAGCAGCTGTATTTTAAGACTCATGCTGTGCACAAATCAAGGGGAAACATTTAAACCTCTAGTGCTTCAAAGCTGAAAGCTACATAGTATTCATGCATAAATATCTCTTTGAATAAACCTTGCTATAGTTCACAGTGACTGAGAGATAGATATTGGGTGTTCGTGCATGGCTAACAGCACTACAAGTTTAAGTGCTTGTGGCTGTAGATACTTTTTTTTCAGAGCAGGTTAAAAGGCACATCCATTTCATTCAAGTCCAAGAGTGGTAATCATTAGTTTTAGTTGAAGTCAAGCACACACACACACACACACAAAACACAAACAAACAAACAAAAAGCAACCAACCAACCAAAAAAAACCAAACCAAACCAAACAACAAAAACAAAACAAAAACAAATAAACAAACAAAACCCCAAAAACCAACCAAACAAAAAAATGCACTTCAAATGGACAACTTTCACTTTATGGTCCCTAAGAGGAATTTAAGTAAAACAACTTGTCAAAATATATTTTGCAAAAACTGTTCTTGTTGTACTTCTTTGAGCTTCAATTTTCAATACTTTCTTCAGTGGTACAGAGATGCTGCATATCTTAACTTGGCCTTCCCTTGTTCTTGGTGTATGGAACTCCTCATAGATGGGATATGGTAAATTTTTAAGAAGAGGCCTGCCTTTATTAAAACTCATCATCAGAGATCACATACATTCTGGGTTATACAAAAATTCTGGTATGCAGCTTTTCTTTCTTCCTCTAAATATGCCTTTTTGGCTTTTTGGGGTTTTGTCTTTCTTTAAAGAGACTGAACTGCTAGCGATCAATCAGACATTCAACCACCTGCAGTGACCACCACCCAAGTGCTGTGAGAGACTGGACTTTTGGCGCTTGTGGCTCTGGGCCAGGGGCCGAAGGCGTGCACATCCAACACCTCGGGATACAAACTGGGTGTTAAGATAAGAAAGGAGTAAAAGCCTGCGGGGGAGTGTTTCGTTTTGCTCACACGGATGATTCAGCTGTGATAATTCCCTAGAACACTCACACCTCCACTGAAAGCAGTATCTCTTGTTAATGAGCCATAATGGGCCATAATGGACTGAGCTGTGCTGGCAGAAGAGACAGCTGCAACATTTTAGAAGGTGCTGAAGGTTCCCAAAGTATTCTTTGACTGACAGTATTACATAACCCAGTACAAAAGTCCCTGTCTCTGGGGAAGTACTAGAGGTAGTCCCATTTGAACCCAACTGTATATAGTTCTGAGTTTTAGGGCTTCCACCACCGCTTCAACAGACCTAGACTGTGATCATCATTTTGACCAATGAACATAAGCAAGGCTTGTTGCTGGATCCAACATGTGTCTTTTGGGTCCTTCTAGTCACCTCTGGGGTTCACAGTCCTGCTCTGACTGCCTATACCAGCACCACGGCCTCACTCCAGTGCCACCTGAGCATCTGCCAGTATCGAAGCCATCCATCCTCTCTTTTCCACCAGTGCAGACTCTCCAGCTGTTCCTACCAACTTTTCCGAGTGTGGGGGAGGAAAACCACATTGAGGCATGGCCATCTTGTCTCTTGTTGCCTGTGGCCATGTGGTTTTTTTTCCAGGTGAAGGAGGCAGCTGCCATCTTGATTTGGTCTGGTGGTCAGAGTTTGGGAATCTTCTGCTTATGTGTTGGTATAACCCAGTTTTATTAGTATTTATAAATACTAATATTTTAGTATTTATTATTATATTCTTTTTTGTTAACAGATTTACACACACACACACACACTTATATCTGGGCATGTTTCCTCTCTATTTCTGTATTGGAGAAACCAGGGGAATTGAATCTGAGGGAGGACGCTTCTATCCAAGGTTGCCTTACCTCCAAATTGTCTCAAACCGAGACAACATAGAAAGAAGCAAAGATGGAAAGCTAATTCTGTTTATATTATCCACAGACTGCCTTTGAGTCTTATTGACGTGGTCAGGCAACTTACTTTGTGTTAAATTTGAATTTACTTATCAGCAAGCCTGAGTTTATTGCATACACTACAGTAGAAGTAGAATAAGCATGTTGTTGAATAAAAGAATCAGAATTTGCTCCAAAATAGTGCCATGCAAGTAAAATTTTACAAGGCTGGTGAGTGGGAAGAGTCAGATCAGATATCTTTAATTTTCTATCTTTGTCATAAGTTCTCCTGGGGGACTTTTTGTGCTTACTAGAAGTTATTCATATATCATTATTACATAATCCAGAAAGATGGTGTTATTGAAATTCAGTATTCGGACATGCTTTCTCACAAGGAGATATGGAACTGTTTTCACCAGAAAGTTGTGGGTAACCAACTCCTTGGTTGGTTGAAAACAAATTCTACATCCACTTTAAAAGCTGTGGAATCTTCACCCTTTAATATTTTCAAAACTGAGCTAAAGAAAGGCATAGCCCGTCAGATCAAATGTTGGCAATAGCAAGGGATAACACTGGCCTCTATCTCTCTTTAAATAGGTGGTGCAATGGTAGTTTATTAGAAAATGTTAGTGGTTATTTTGGGGAAAAATTAACTTGTTACATTCCCTAAGCTTCCTTAAAGAATTAACAAGTTTTGCTTTTATTCTATGGTTTACAAAAAATGAATGCCTACTCTCTGAATTTCAGTAACTGAGTTCCTGCCTATTAGGTAGCTTACAGTTCGTGTTTTCAGTTTTGTACTGTCAAAACAATTCTAGACTGAAGGTCTGCAGAAGCCAATTTGTCAGCCAGATTTCAGACCTAGAAAAGGTAAGCATTATTCTGTGCTTACTTATACGGTTCAAGGTGACCTTTAGTATATGAACAGATTTTTGGTTTTTTTTCAGATTTCCAAAAATACAGTGAAAATGTAAGTTTTAACAAAGTCACAATAATGTGCGTTTTACTCTTTGTATGCACAGAGGTGCATTTACTAGAAGAGCGTCAATTTCAGATATCATAGACACATAAGATACAGTCACTTGGCTTCAGATTGGCATGGTACATCTGCATGATGGAGATGACGTACTGTACACTACTTACACTGTAGATGCATATCTAGGTAAGACTTACTGTAAATTCAAATGCTTAGAGGTTAAGAAAAAGGACATGTATACTTGTAAACAGTCAGATTACACAAATTTGTGAACAAAACAAGCAACATAAAGTTTCTTAATTAAGTTATTCTGGTTATTTATCCTTAAACTATTACAGATGGTATGTCAAATGCTTCAGGAAAACAACCTTAAAGTTCAAATTTTCAACCTAACTGGAAAATAAACAAAAATCTAAATCAATGCATGCAGGTAATTACATTTCAAATCTGAGCTACATGATTGTAAAACAGGATGTCAAAAGGTTTAATTTTATGAGAAGCAAAATATATTCAGTCAAGGTACAAGGCTGTATCTTCGAGGTACAAGGCTGTATCTTCAATTTTATTGTTTGGGTTTGTTTTTGGTTTGGTTTGGTTTGTGTTTTTTTTGTTTTGGTTTGGGTTTTTTTGGTTTTTTGGGGGATTTTTTGGTTTTGTTTTTGTCTGGTTGGAGGGGGGGGGTTGTAGGGGTTTTGGAGTATTTTTGTCTGTTTTGTTTAAAGTGAAGTCAGAAAGGAATTGTGACTTACAATAAGGTTCAAAATCTTGATGAATTTTAGGAAGAGAAACTAAAATACTTCCTCAGTGATGTGTGATATGTTTGATATGAACAAGGATTTTTTCAGTCACTTCCAGGACCAATATGGAGAATTTAATAAGCAACAGATTTTTCAGGCAAATATGTTGTACACCAACCAGCATGTTTTCATTTATTTATTATGGTGCTTTGCTTAATTCACATAAAAATTTTTCGGTGAGTTACAGTTAACTGATCCCCATGATAATGACCGAAAACTGTATTATAGAAGTGAGATTTTATGTATTATCTATTCTTCCTCATTAACTCTGAAGTTGAGAACCATACCAAAACTTAGTAAAGGACCCAATGCAAACAGTTTTCTATCCACATCTAAAGAGGAAAGCTACCAGTAATTTTGCCATCAACTCTTCAGTTTAAATTGCAGTGAAAACAAACCTCAGGAAATATAACACTTAGATTGTAAGCAGTAATTCCTGCTGGAATCTACTTTTTCTAGTAAGAACTGGGTCCTAAGCATGTCAGTGAAATGACTCAGTTTCAGTCTCTTACAGAAAACTTCTGTTAAAAAATAATACGTTACATTGTATAACAGTAGCCAAGTTTGAAACAACAAAAATGTTCTACTTTTGTTGCTGGCAGAGAATTATTGTGTCTGCCCATGAAAATGTAGGGCCTTCATGATATTTAAAAAGTTAAATTAGCATTTTGAGAAAGGTTGATACCTTTTATTGTAGAATTCATAGCTTTCATTTATCAATGTCTCAATCTTCAGTCTAAAAGGTACCTCATTCTTTTCAGACAACTGCAATGCATGCAGACTAAATAGGGACATTCCATGCTTCAAAGTACAAAATAAATGTTCATTTGAGGAGAATATAAGAATTTTGAGGAAGTTGTAGTTTAAGCTGCCAGAAATTAGATCACTCATGAACTCCAGTAGCTCTTCTGGAGTTTGGAAGTTCATTTAGATGATTGAACCTAATTTTCAATTCACTAAGACATGAGTATTGGACATGAATGTTTTGATCTCAGAGTTGCCTTCCTTACCCTTCAAAACTCACCCTAAAACATTCATGGCAACAAGTTTTTTGTGAAATAGGATGATATAGCTGCACTATATCTAAATTCCAGCTGAAGATTACGAACATTTAGTTCAACAGCCTGTGAATTTAGTGTTATTAATGAGGGTTGTCTGCTCTCTCTGTTGTATTTTATCTTGGAACACAATTCTAATAACTGTGAACCCCAAAATTGCTGAGTAATTCATTGTTTTTTGATGATCTTTCTTTCTACTGGAAGCTGTCCTTGACAAAGTAATTGTAGGAGAGCAAAATTACCTACCGATTAAATAATTAGATAAATAGGCAATAGATTTCAGATAATTCCACACATAAATGTCAAATCAGTGAATATTCTGGTAATTGAATTTGAAGAGATACTCCAGGTGAAGGGGATTCATCAGGAATTACTTCCATGAGTATGGTGGTATACACCTAAACCTCCAGATCCTCCCCTTTCCCAGAGGGAAAGGATAAAGAGAAAAGGTAAAAAAAACCAGCTGAGAGATAACGACAAAGCAAACTCAGAGTGACTAAATATTTAAATTTATTGCTAACAAGATAGGAACTAAAACTAAAAGCAATAAAAATAAAAAGTAAGAAATAAATCAGTCTTATGAATACCGTTCTCCTCCCACTCCTCCCTTTTTCCAGCAGTTCAAGGGAGGAGGGAATGGGGGTTCTGCAGGCGGTTGTTTCTGCCTTTGCTCTTGTTCTGTAGGTCACTCCTTGGGGTGCAGTCAGGTCTCTGCATCCCGATGGTCTCCATGGGCTGCAGGGGGACAACCTGCTCCACCACAGTCTTCACCACAGTCTGCAGAAGGGCGGCAGCTCTGAGTCCTTCCCGTGCTTCTGTGGGGTCCCTCCCACAGGAGACAGTTCTCAATAGTCTTCTCCAATGTGAGTCCACCCCTGGGCAATACTTCTATCAGGAGAAAAACCTGCTCCAGTGTGGGTCTCCTTCTCCATGAGTTATGGCTGCAAGTCTCTTCCAGGATCTCGCTCCATCCTGGGCCTCCCACAGGGCAACAGCTCTTTCAGGCATCCACCTGCTCCTCCAGGGGGTGCAGGGTGGGTCTCCGCACCCCGATGTGTCTCCACGGCCTTCAGGGAGAGTGGGGAGCAAATAGCTTTGAGTCCTTCCCCTCCCCTGCTCCAGCATGGGGTCCCTCCTTTGCCTTCCTTGCTCCGACCTGGATCGTTGCATTGTTGTCTCATGGCTGGAATTTCCAACTGCACAACACTTCAAAATTCTAAAATATGTTATCACAGATGTGTGACTGTGATTCTTAATTGGCTCAGCTTTGGCCACCAGCAGGAAGTCCCTCCTGGACCTGGCTGTCATTGGCTTCACAAGACAGTGGAAGCTACTAGCAGCTTCTAACAGAAGCCACCCTGGAAGTCTGTTCTACTAAAATTCAGCTACAGAAAGCCATGACAATCCATCATTTCAGAGAGCTAGATGGAGACACATGTAAAAACAGACTAGAAGACTGAAAATTTATGCTGTATTTGAAAAGTCATGTACTTGAAGGAGGAAAGAAGATCAGAAAGGAACAAGGATCTTGAACAAGGAACATTGAGTCTGTGTTACATGAGATCTGCGACTCTGCATCCCATTTTCCTGGTTATATAACATTAGTTGCCATGAGCAAGATCTCACTTTTCACAGACAGTGTTAACACCCAAATTTACTCTTGCAGGTTGGTGGAAAACTGAACTGCAATTACTAATTTTCTTAGATATTCCAAAGCAGGGATTGTTTCTGCCATCTTTAAACTTTTTCTGATCTGCTTATTTGCATTATTTTCTTCTTCTATGCATTGGGATTTGCTTACCTTTTACTTACCTCAGAACAGCCATGATCCTTTGCAGAAAAAAGGATTAATCTTTGCCAGCAAAGAGGTCTTTACTGAGGCAGGCGCTTGAATTTTTATACTGCAGTTTCTCTTTTATAGTACCATCTTTTAATGTAAAAGCAGTCCTCAATTGCTGCTTAGTGGACTAAAGTGAAATGCAGATTTGAGGTTCATTTCAGTGCTGTAGAAATACTAACTTGTTCACCTAAAAATCTTCAGTGCAAATGTGGTGTATATTTATCATCATGTTTTAAAACAAGACATATTAAGTGCTTTGGATTTTTTTTTCCCCTGCTCTTTATACACTGTTTCTCTGAGCTTCTAACTGAATAAATGAATGAAAAATGTTCATCTAGGAAAGAACTTTAAATATTAATATCTTTTCTTGTTATCACAAGCAGATAGAGACATTATAAAATTATAGCTAGTATTTAGTAGAGAAAACACTGTCTGCCATTTTACAGAATTTATTCAGTATTTGGTCATAGAGAAATTTCATCAGGAATTTACCATTGAGGAAAAATGTAAATTAGATAAGGGCAATTTTCTTGATCTAATCTTACAATGAGAAGGTCACCTTTTACCTGTTCAGGGATTTGCTTAATTTTAAAGAAACATTCTTCTGAAACTAATGTGCAATTTTTAAAAAAATTGAGTATCCATTATGAACAGAAAAAGCAGACGCAAAAGATGCAAAAATTATATTTAAACAGCAAATAATATATAATCTAATTTTAAAATTTAAATAAATAGTTATGGAAAACAAAATTGCTTGGAAAGCAGCAGTTATTTAGTGACTACATATGGAGAACTTCTCCATGAGTACAGTACAGAGATTTTGTTGAAGTTAAATAGGACAAAGTTTTGAGATTCCTCTTTCAGGAAGCTTTAGGACTGAAATTTGAAAAAAAAAAAAAAAAAAAAAAGGTATTTTGAAGGTGAAAGCTNNNAGGTGCAGTCTATGACCTGAGAGCAGTTCAAGGAGCAGATTTTCTTCAGGGTGTGTGTTCAGCATTAACCTACAAGACAATTAAAAGATGTAACAGGTTACTCCTGTTATTTATCCTGCCGGGGGAAAAAAAAGTAAAATCAACATGTCTCAACCTGTTAATTCTTAATCAGGATTATTCTTCTGCATCTTTAAATAAGGGTATTTTAAAAAATGGCCAAGACGTCTGCAGAGGTACTTGAAACATAAATGGGTTTGTTGCATAATCCTTATTCCTCTACCAAATGTGGGTTTTTTAGGGATATTGATGTCTGAGAGATTTCTGATTCCTGCAAAACAGGTGACTACTTCCCAAAAAATCACCACGCTGTACCTTTGACAGCAAGAGCTCTAGCTTACTTGCCTGATAGATTTGTGAGCCTTTTCAGCTTATTAAATCACAAAAAAAAAAATCACAAAATGAATTCTATTTCTAAGGAAATAAATTTTATAATTTTCACCTGCTTATAGTAGTCAGTGGATTCATAAACAATTACTTTACTAAAATAGCTATCAATGTGAATGTGCCTTTTCAGAATACTGGAGATTTTTTAACTGTCTACAACATATAGATGAGGGCACCAAGCCAAACAGTTATTTTTAATCACAGTTCTAGATACAGATATTAATGAAAATTGTGGGGAAAATAGTTAAAATAAATTTCAATTTTTTTTTTAATTTTTTTTTTTAAAACAGGGAGTTTCCAGTCACATTTTTATCATTCATATTATCCTAATGTATTGAGATGTTCAAAAAGCTGCTTTTTTAAAATTTCTTTTCCATTGTTTACAACATGAACCACCAAGAGTCCAGTTATTGTCTTTACACTATATAGATATTTTTCACATAATATTCCCATCTGCAAAATATGAATGTCATTTGAAACTTAAACTTTTCCAGTTTATAGGAGTAAGGAAGAACTGGAGATGGGTGGCTTCATCTTATTAAGTAAAATCATTTGTTTTACTTCAGATGTGACATTATTCCCTCCTTTTAGTTTTCTGAGTACTTACCAATCTTAATGTAAAAGAATTCCCACATCTACTTCCAGATGTGATCAAAACCCAGAGCACTTTGTTCTGTCAGCTATGACAGGAATAAGAGACTAATAAGGTCAAATTCTTTGCTGGCATAAGTCTGCTAGCTCACTGGACATACCCAGAAAATGTCTTGACTCATAGTTATTTAAAGGAAAAACACTGAGATATTAGTACTATCAAATCCTTAAGCCTTGGAAGTATTATTTAAATATGTATTATAATCCAGTGGATAATTTGGTGTGTGCCAGACAACACCAGATTTTAGAAAAGAAAGCTAAAACAATATCAACATGATATTTTGTTCAGCTATGCCTTATCAAGGGTTGATGGGTAATACAATATCACAGCCACTTTTGAAGGCCAGGTGTTTATTTTAAATACCTACAGAATTTCAATTGTACATATGAAATGACTTGCTTTACAGTCTTCACAACCTACCATTGGTTAAAGCCTACAGTTGTAATACTCACATTGCAAAATGGGACATGACCTTCAATTTCTACAGTTACAGTCACATCTTGGCAAGTGTGCAATATTTATCTTCCTGGAGTTGAAGAATACAGGAGTTAACCATGGAATGCACTATACAGCAGTAGGTCCAATATCTTGCTTTACAAGAAACCACAGAGAACAGCCAGATTTGTGAGTAACTTGATTCTGTGCAACGTCTTCTTGTGATGATTACTTTCACATAGTGTGAGATATCAGAGTTTCTGACCTGGAAGCATAAAAATTACAGGAGTAAACCAGCTTTAATGAGTGGATTTCTGCAGCAATAGGTCTGCTAAGAGCAGTGAAAAAACTTGTTAGCGCCTAATGAGCTCTGAAAACATTTTTGCTTATTTTACTTCAGTGTTTTTTCAGTTTTTTATAAAAAGAAACATGTTCTAGTGTCTGTCCCTCTAATAAGCATTTATACGAGATATGTACTTTTTTTTTCTTTGGGAAAGGTGAGGCAGGAGGACGCAAGACGAAAGGAAATTCACGGTGTCGTAGGTTTCAGTAGCTGACTTTTAGTAGAAGGGGGGCTTCCAAGATGATTTCTGTTAGAAGCTGCTAGAAGCTTCCCCTGTCCTGTGGAGACAATGACATCCAGGTCCAGGAGGGACTTCCAGCTGGTGGACAGAGCTGACCCAATTAGGAGTCAGTCACGCCTCTGTGACAACATATTTAAGAATTTAGGAGTGTGGAGGAGTTGAAATGTCCAGCCATGGGATAACAATGCAGACACAAGGTCAGAGCAGGAGGAGGAGAAGGAGGGACCCCATGCTGGAGCAGAGGGGAAGGACTCAAAGCTATGCCCCCCATGCAGCCCGTGGAGAAGCATCAGGGTGCAGAGACCCCCCCCTGCAGCCCCTGGAGGAGCAGGTGGATGCCTGAAGGAGCTGTTACCCTGTGGGAGACCCAGCATGGAGTGAGATCCTGGGAGAGACTTGTGGCAGTGATCTTTGGCGAAGGAGACCCACACTGGAGCAGGCTTTTCCCCCGGTAGAAGTGTTGCCTGGGGGGCGGACTCACATTAGAGAGGTCTGTTGAAGACTATCTCCTGTGGGAGGGACCCCACTGGAGCACAGGAAGGACTCAGAGCTGTGGCCCTCCTGCAGCCTAGGATGAAGGCTGTGGTGGAGCAGCTGTCCTCCTGCAGCCCACGGAGGAAAATCGGGATGCAGAGACCTGACTGCACCCCATGGCTGACCCCCAGGACAGCACATTAAAAAGAACTTCTGTCTAAGGGGTGAATTCACATTAGCAACGGCAGAAACAACAACCGATTGCAAAACCCCCATTCCTTTTTCCCCTGCATTGCTGAAAAGAAGGAAGAGTGAGAGAAGAAAGGTGTTTTTAAGACTGATTTATTTCTATTTCTTATTCTTTAGTCCTTCTTTTGTTAGTAATAAATTTAAGTATTTTAGCTAATCAGAGTTTGCTTTGCTATTATCTCTCAGCTGCTTTTTTCCTTTTCTCCTTTTCCTTTCCTTTTGGCTAAGGT
>VXAU01001320.1:49876-71349 GCA_013399695.1 Formicarius rufipectus | reverse complement strand
ATAACTAGGAACTGTTATGCTTCAATTTATCATATATTAATTAAAATTTGTTTTGAAATTAAAGGAGATTTGTCTCTCTGTTTTAGTTATAAATTTTTCTAAGTTCTCTAAACTTAGACAAATATAAGACTTTCTTCTGAATGCTGGTAATTTGTAATATATATTTAATGCTTTTACAAGTGTATAAAAAGTTACACTGACCTTTGAAAAACAGGAGAGATGAAAGCACAATATTACTCCAAATATTTATTCTGACGGTGTTACTACATCTGCCTTTTATGATAAACTGAACTTGCTTTAGTTTAGAATAGTGAATACCCATACAAACCTGCAGAGGTAAAATGGGTGAAAAACTGAATCAGATATTCTGCTCCATCTTACCTATCTTGGAACAGCTTCTCTTTCTTCTTTTGATTTATTCTCAGCATCACATCTGTGAACAATGTTTCTATATCAGCAGAGAGAACAGTAGCCCAAACTGCACCTCTATTGATGACTGTATTCCTAGCCTCAGGAGAACCACTTGTCAACTTGTCCAGACTATGATGTTTACTGCTGCAGAGAAAAAAAATCTTCACTGTTGCAAAACAGTTTCCATTGATTTAAGACTATAGCATTCTAGCAGCTCACTGTTAAATAAATTCAATGGCTTTTCCTTTTTAATTTTCAGGATGTGCTCCTGAATTATTGGTATATAGTACAGATCCTTTCACTTAACCATTTCTCATTTGTCTGGTTTTGCAAGTGACATTACCAGAGAAGAAGACTTGTTCTATTGCAGGACCAACACTGCCATTTCTGCTCAGTATAGGTTATGATCCTTCTTTAAAGGGCGAGGGTTTTAGATGCTGACAGCAAGAAAAGTGATGTTTTCTTGCTTGTACAAGTGCTGTTAAGCCCAGCATCTCTGAGTCCTACTATTCTCTACAAAGACTGACATTAAAAAGGAGCAAGACATAACAATCCCCCTCCCAAGAAAAACTCATCAACAGAATATATACACCTTTTCCTGCTTGAAAATCACACGCCTGTGCTGGCAAACAAACAATTCTTCACCTTCTTTGTGTCTCTTAACAAAAAGAAACATTTGAGTAGACAACAAGATGTGTTGTTAAGATATGAAAAATTGAAAACCTAACCTGAAAAGAAATTACAGACAGAGGGGAATTAGTAATAGTTTCTCCATGTTTTAGTAGTATACTCCTTTTTTATTCACCCAGCAAGTAGTGAAGAACGAAAGCTGTGATTTATATATATGGACAGGTATACACACATCCCTGACCTCCTGCCTTCCTCCTTGCCCTCACCACCAGAAGCAATTTATGGAGATCAGTCTAAATAAACATTAAAGAGTCAAGGCCACAAACTGACAGCATGGAAAATCAATGGCTCCAGAAACCAGCTAGTAGGTTGAAGAAAAGGGATTAGAGGCTAGTGTGGGACACTTACAGGTAAATGTGGCTTATACTTCATCTGACAGAGCTCTCTCATCATCAGGACAAAAACTGTCATAGAAACAGAAGTACACTGAGTAGCCTATGGAAGACCCTCCTTAGCTGTAAAAACTAAATGCTGACCTCTGAATGAAAGGAATATATGTTGAGGTCACAGGGAATTTCCAATTACTTTTTCCAGAGTCATCTCACACCCCTATGCCCATAGGAGTTGTTTCAGATATATATGTGGAGAGCTCTCTGCATCTTCTCTCTTTGTTTTGCTTTCTTGAATTGTGTTTCAGATCCCTTCCTAAGAAACCTTCACTGAGTTAACCTTCCTCTGTAACCTGCACAGTTACAGATTATACCAGGGTAGGAAGTTGCAGCTGAAATCTGTTCAATGCTGTCAGTTTCTACAGGACTATCTCAGCAGACTGAAATCTCCCATGGAATGGGACAGTTCTAGATTCTGAATAGAATCTTTTCCCTGAGCCCACTTTCTGTCTGTGCTTTATTGGGTGAGTAGAAAAACCAACTTTGTCATTAAGACAGAGTGTGTCTACTTTTTTACTGCCTTTTATCAGATCATAAATGTTTAAGTATTGCAAACTGTAATCATCTGGTTACCAGCACAAATCTAAAGCAGATTGATAGCAGTGACTGCAACAGTATTTAATATAGTCTTTCTATTTAGTTTTGTCTGATTTGCCTTCACAGTTATTTTATAAATGAGTACACACACTATTTCTTCAGAAACCCACTATGTAACCTTTAGTTTAGGTTTAGTAACCTTTAGGGTCTTCTGAAAGGTAAGTTGCCTTGAACCAGTTCCAATGTCCACTTTCTCAGGTTAAGCTACAAAGGCTATCTAAATTACTTGCTACAAGCACTAAAAGGGTGAGGAGAGAGGCAAGGGATGAGACATTCTTTCCACCTAATCCTTCCTTCCTCCCTCCCTCCCTGCCTGCCTGCCTGCCTGCCTGCCTCCATCAACTTCCGTGCTCCAAAACACCTAGAAGTGTTCATTCTAATAGACCAAAACAAGGTAACACAGGTTAAAAAAAAAAAAAAATAGTCTTTGGCTTCATTTAGGTTCAATCATCCATCAGTGTCACTCATAGGTCAGTGTCTGTCAGGGACATAACAGTACTGCACAAAGGAACTAGCTTGAGTTTAAATTTAAATTTGATATAAGAGAGCCTCATGTTGGCAGCATTGTAAGTGGCTTGTTGTGAAATGAGAATGTCAGGAGACAAGTGAGAAAGCAGCCATTGTCCTGATATAAGTACTATGAGTGGCTTATGATAGGACCACAGAAAAAACCCTCAGTAATAAGTAGAATGCACACATCTTTGTACCATAATTCTCTTTCCTAACTGCCCCTTTCTTCAATCTGCTAGAATTGCTAGTATTCTTTCTGATTTACTTTTCACTATTCTTCTCCCAACTTATACTATACTATACTTCATTATGCCTCCCACAGGGCAACAGCTCTTTCAGGCATCCACCTGCTCCTCCAGGGGGTGCAGGGGGGATCTCTGCACCCTGATGTATCTCCATGGGCTGCAGGGAGAGTGGGGAGGAAATAGCTTTCAGTCCTTCCCCTCCCCTGCTCCAGCATGGGGTCCCTCCTTTGCCTTCTCTTGCTCTGACCTGGATCTCTGCATTGTTGTCTCATGGCTGGAATTTCCAACTGTACAACACTTGTAAATTCTAAAATATGTTATCACAGAGGTGTGACTGTGATTCTTAATTGGCTCCACCAGCAGGAAGTCCCTCCTGGACCTGGCTGTCATTGGCTTCACAGGACAGGGGAAGCTTCTAGCAGCTTCTAACAGAAGCCACCCTGGTAGCACCCCCCCTTCTACTAAAATTCAGCCAAAGAAACCTATGGCAATTTTGAACGGTATTTCCTTGTTTTTTAGTTATTGTTTTAAGCCCATATTTCTACCAAAGAAACAGGTTTTCCTCCTTCCTGTCAATGATTTCTTACTCCTGTTGCTGTACCCCTCCTTCATCTCTGTGAGTCCAAATATTTCTGTCTTCAGGTAAACTGTTTCAGAGTATTGATCCACATGAACACCAAACACTTTAACTGGGTTGGTTTTAAACTGGAACAGTTTACCAAGTCACAGAATGACTGATAAGTATGAGCTAGGTATATCACAACCTGATGCGTCTCAGTGAGTTTTCCTTTTATTTATTTATTTCCCACCCCCATCCCCCCCAGTTTCGTCACTAATATAGAAGCCATCAGAATTGCTTATGCTTGTGATGCTGCCATCTCTGGCAGCTGCAAGGCTAAGATATTAGTGATTTGCTAAAATATCTGAATTTTAAAAAATACATCAAAAATGGAAAAGACCAAGGCATTTCAGATGTCAAAAACTAGTATTAGAAAAGGTTGCAACTACTTCATCTGACACACACATGGTGCTAGCACCTTTTCACTGCAAATGTCTCTGAAGAAAGACATAAATCAGAGTGAGTTCATTAAAGAAAGTTCAAACAGGAGAGAATAAAAGGCTATAACTTTACCAAGACCCTTCAAAAAAGTGTGAAGGTTGAAACTGAACTAGAAAAGCAAATACAAGTATTTGTATTGAACATTTTGCATGTAGAATTTGAAGCATGAATTGGTATGGATCAGAAGTCATTCTAAATTTAGTATCCATTTGCATTTGCATATTGTTGTAGTGAAGATGAGATGGACTCCGAACAGTCCATTGCCTTATCACCAGAAATTCTATGGCCTTGCCTTCCAAGTATCTCCAGCCTTTGCTCGACTGAACAGTGACAGAGGAGGACTTTACAGTGCTAAAGTCCTAGATTCCTTGAGCTTGGTATAACTATGTAAAAATGTTATGTGTAAATTGAAGTTATAAAAAGGTGGGGTTTTATTTATATCTACATAATGTAAGTATGAAGTGTCAATCAGAATGGTAGAACTATAAGGCCACTGAAGTGGAGACATAAGATAAATGCACCATGATTGTGCAGTGCAAGATTAAAATGTAAAATGGATATGCAAGATGGGGCTTTCAATACTTCCACAGCAGTATGTCATGTATATCTTCTGCGCATAGCCAAACCTAGCTAGAATCATAATAAGTGTTAAACTGAAGATGCAGATGATTCCATACTTCTGAGAGTAGTTTGAATGTGACTTTCACTACAGGAGAAGCTGAGTATTATTTCTGTCTTCAGTTGTAGGTTTTGTTCTCATTTGCACTAAGGTTCCATCATCTTAACCTGACGGTGAGTGAAATGGTTTACATGTGCTTTATGAACACTAAAAGCTATGGTATTTTTATGACATTTGGTGGTTTCTGCTCAGTCTTCCTTGGGCTTTAGAAATGAGATGGTATCTTGAAAATTGCTACTACCCAAAACTTGAAAATAGTTTTGATCTGTCTACTGTTGTACAGTATGTCATGCAATAGAATTTTGTAACAATATTACCAGAGTACAAAATTTGTCATGACATGCATTCACCTAAAAATCTAACTTCAGGTTATGACACATTAATGTGGTAAATCTTACAAAATTGTCTTTCCCCTGCCTCACAGAGAAGATGAGGACAAAGGTGTTGTTTACTGTAAGAAAATAAACCCCATAATTTCTTCCTGTTTGGAATTTAATAACTCAAATAACTATTTTCAAATATAAATATTCTAGCCTATATCAGCTCACCCTGAATTTGTTTCATCTATCTACTTATATATATATACAAGTTCAAAGAAATACTATTCTTGATTGTAAGTAGATTTATTTNGAAAATAAACCCCATAATTTCTTCCTGTTTGGAATTTAATAACTCAAATAACTATTTTCAAATATAAATATTCTAGCCTATATCAGCTCACCCTGAATTTGTTTCATCTATCTACTTATATATATATACAAGTTCAAAGAAATACTATTCTTGATTGTAAGTAGATTTATTTTCGTATGAAAATCTAGTCTTGAAACCAAATATCTTTCGGAGAAAGAAATCTCCTCTTTTATGAGGAGATCCAAAACACATGTTTATTTTTTGTTTTTGTTTTTGTTTGTTTGTTTTTGGTTTTTGTTTGTTTGTTTGTTTTGGTTTTGGTTTTTGTTTTGGTTTATTTTTGTTTGTTTTTTTTTTATTTTTATTTTTGTTTGTTTATCNTTATTTTTTGTTTGTTTTGTTTTGTTTTTGTTTTTGTTTTTGTTTCTGTTTGTTTTTATTTTATTTTTGTTTGTTTGTTTGTTTTTTGTTTGGTTTGTGTTTTGGTTTTTTGTGTTTGTTTTGTTGGGGGTTTTTTGTTTGTTTGTTTGGGTTTTGGTTTTGGTAGGATTTTTTTGGCAATTTGTGGATTTTGTGGGTGTTTTAATTATTTGAATATACATCTGCTTCAAGATGCACAGTAAATGTAATGTGTTACTTACATCCCTCTGGCAAATGTGCCTTTTGTGCGAAATCAGGTAGCACTTGTCTTTTCCAAAGGCTAGTTTTATGATTTCTGATTTTAGACCCCGAACTTGGTGATTTATTTTGAAAGACAGGAAGTATTTGTGTGTCTTCATGGTTTTGATTACCTGTTTCTTGGGCTTTGCTCTTAGTTTTATCTGTGGATCTGTCTCCAAAGTGCATGTAGTGCAACAGATGAGCCACCCCTACAGTTCCATCACACAGCAAAATAATCAGACCTCATGTTTCTTAAACAACATATCAGCCTTATACCTATATAGTAAATTTTAAACCATTTTAGTGTCACCTGGGAAGGCTCTGTTCCCATGAAAGTTCAGCTGACAGAAGTACAGGTTCAATTATTACTTGGTAAAGGCCTATTTTGAAATGGTTCTTGATATACAGGGAGCTTTGTGGATATGTGCTGGGAGCATTCATAGGATTTCTATAATGATAAAAATGCCTCTGTGCCACAGTTTTAAAACTTACACTGGAGAGTGCTTGAAACTGTACAATTCAGTGCTGTTTTTGCTTAGCTAAAGCAGGTGAAACATGGATAGTTCAAGGCACTTTTGCTGAAAAGGAAAACTGCCTTTCTTATTCCAGTGAGAGAGGAAGGAGACCTGGCTTCTCCTGGCATAGAAAGGAAAAGAAATTAATAAAGAAAAAAGCTGAGGGAAAGTACAGGAAAGAGCATAGAAGAGCAGAGCAAACAGTTTCTGGCTCTGCCTGGGGAGGAAGAGAAATATGAAAGACTGTGGTGGCAACTTTGCCAAGGATGCACCACTCTAACACACAGGACAGCAGTCAATCCAGTCTTTCCACAGCAATGGCATAGAAATATAAGTAGTAAGGCAACAGCTGTTTTCTAGCCCCTGAATTTTGCAGTCAGAAACAACTGTCTACTTAGCTTGTGCCTAGAGTCCATCCTGGAAGGCAATATACACACTGTAAATCAAACAAAACAAAATATCCTACTGCCAGATTTGCCATGGTTTAAGATGTATGTTCATTTGGGGCCTTCAGACCCTGTTAAAATGAATGAGTCTCTCCCTTACTTCCAGAGTTGCTGGATGAGGCTCTAACTTTGCAGTTATGTGTTAGTGATTCACATGAGGTGAAGTAGTAGCCAAACAGAAACCTTTTGGAAATAACTAGTCATGTTTAAATAGACTTCATTGTTATCATAATGCAGGAGTTTATTAAGTAATTTCTCTCTATTTTTCTTCTCCTTTTTTTTTTTTTTTCTTTTTTTCCCTGTCTCTAAGACAGCTTAGTTTCCCTGCTTGCTCCATAGATCAACATGGGAATGATTCACTCAGCAGTCAAAAGTGTGCATGTCTCATGCACATTTAGCTTGTTATGAATGCACTCTGCTCAGCAGCTGGAAAAAAAATTAACATCCAAAACCAGAATGGAAATAATAATGGGAATCCCATCAAGAATCTGGATAAACAAAATACTGTAATGCTGAGGCATTCTAAGAAGTTCTGTCAGAAGTTTCTTCTCTTTCCCTCAATATGTATCACTCATACTGTTGCTATAAAATTGCCATAAACTGAACTTGTATTAAGAAGTTTTCCATGTCAGCTCCTCAGGGCAGCTGATTATAGGTTTGACCTTTTGAGATTCTGTATATTTCCCATTTAATCAATGCTGGAATGAGTTGCTGCTAAGTAGGATCTATGAGAACCCTATGGGAAAAGAGAAGCCATCTAAAATAATGAGTCTCTTTCCCCTCCCTCCCCTCCTCTCATTTTGAGCTCTATCAGGCCATGATAACCATCTTAATCTAGGCTACACAAAAGCATAATATGGTATATGTTGTTTGCATTATATTGAGAAAAAGAGGGGCTTTTGACAACCTGGAATGTAAATGAAAATTTACAATATTGTTAAAAATATTGTTTACAATGATTTTTAAAAGATGTTTCACTTTCCCCCTTCTCTTTTTTTATATACTAAGATTTGTTTGGTTAAGCTAAGGCCTTGTGAAAATTTTAAAATCGAGTACCTACTATTTTGACAGAGTGATTGGTTCTTTCTTGCTTGGGCAATAATATAAAGCTGGGACCATCTCCATTTTTTCTTGCTACAGAAATAAACTTGGTAGTTCAGATATAATCTTACATTATTACATTATATTACATTATTACATTATATTACATTATAATATTACATTTCTCACACTCCCCCTCTCCATTCCCCTTCCTCCACTTACACATCTTCCTCCTCCCCTCAATCACTGTCTCTGAAACTGAACAGCATAATAGATGTAATTAGACCTTCAGTAACAGGACTGAATACTGTAGGCAATGAGACTCCTTCTCAGGAAGCAATCAGTGCATTAGGTCCCCAGGACTGAAACTGCATTTAACAAGGTTTGGGGCTTAGGGACTGTGGGTCTAGGCTTCTGCTGCTTCCACCGAGAAAGCTCTACCCAGAATGCAAATCTTAATTTACTATTGCTACAAAAGGGAAGAAAGGAACATTAGCTACTTTATTTCACAGATAATGAAGCGAACTGTATCTGTTGATGAATTTTTTCCTTAGCAGTAAATCAAATGTTCACAAGTGCTAGTAAGTATAAATATATATTTAATCTGTGCTTCCAAACCATTTCCTGTTTTTTTCATACGTCCTTGGAAAAAGAAAGCCTTGAATTGTATCAAACCAATAAGCTTCATCAAATTAATACCAGCATTTTTCCATGCAGATTCAACTATTCATCTAATAAAATTTTTGAAGACACAGTTCCTTTCGATGTGAATGTAGATGTGGCAAAGCTTACATGTGAACTGTCTATTTCTGTTCCTAACTGCATCAGTTTGTATTCACATGGAAAATTTAATTTTTGAAATCAAATTCTTTCACCTGGACTTACACTTACCTAACTGAACCTTCTAGCTTCATCCATTTTCCCTTCCATAACAGGATGTGGTATGTACTTTTATGTACTTAGTTGCCATTTTTATGAGTGTATGTTTCCTTATTTCAATCAGCTGTTACCCAGGCCTTGACATACACACAGAATAAGGAGAGGATTTTGATCCTCATTCACAGATTGCTTGATTGATGTGACACAGACAGGGAAAAGGGGTTAAAGTAAGACACGTCCAAAAGTAGAGGGATATTTCTGAGGTCATTGTTCACAGGGTGGTGAGAAAGAGAAAGGCTTATGAAACCTGAAAGAATACTCATTCCCTTATCATAGCACACATTTTAAAAGGAAGCAGAGGAAGCCAATACACTGAGCTAAACTTGATGAAAAGCCCACTAAAATTTGGAGCCAGTGATTCACAGGACGGCTGACACCTAGGCAGGTACCACAAATGCAGTGAGGCCATCAGGCCTTTGCTCTTCTGTGGTATGCTGACCTGTGCTCTGTTCCGTCACAAGCATCAGTTGTCCACTGGACAACCCACACACAGCGCTGGAGGAGCCTGCAGGCAGCTCTTGCTCGTCACTGCCATAGCACCTCCAGTGTGGTTTTGCCCTTGTCAATAATAGTGAGCTAAGGAACTCTTATGAGAACATCTTTAGGAAGAGTTGACTTATTGTGAGGAAATTATACATGACCTCAAAGACTGAGAGTTTTTCTGCATGGACAGGATCTGCTCTGTGCAGCATGCCATGGGAAAATGAATCAGGACTCTGCCAGATGCTGCATGAATGTGGGGCGCCCAGCACCCAAAGGGTTACTAAGATGATACTTGCTACCTCTATTCCCCTTCTTATTCGATCTTATTGAAATAATTGGTAAGTCATTTGTTGTTGAGCCCTTCTTACAGAGGTACAGAAAGACCCCTGTGACAATTCTCTCTTGCCTCGACTCACAGCCTGTCTTCCCAGTGCAGAACATCCACTTAATAATAACATTTTACAGACCTTCCTCCTGTGTGAAAAAAAGAGTTGTGAGAGATATCCTACTGGAAGAGAAGGCTTCAGGGTGACCTAATTGCAGCTTTCCAGTACCTGAAGGCAGCGTACAAGAAAGATGGAGAGAAACTGTTTACAAAGGCAGGTAGTGACAGAACAAGGGGGAAAAACTTCAAACTGAAAGAAGATAGGTCTAGATTAGATATTAGGGAAAAAACTCCTTGCTATGAGAGTGGTGACCCACTGGAACAGGCTGCCCAGAGAAATTGTGGGTGCCCCATCCCTGGAAGTGTTCAAGGTCGGGTTGGATTGGGCTTTGAGCAACTTGGCCTGGTGGAAGGCATCCCTTCCCCAGTCAAGGGCTTTGAAACTAGATGATCTTTAAGGTACTTTCTAATCCAAATAATTTTATGATTCTATAATTCTGTATCTACAACCAGCAAAGTTGCCACCTTATCTTGAGTAATTTCTTAAACACTGTAAGACCCCTAAAGGGTCTTACATTCCCCTGACATAGGCTCTCCAAGTCTTTGTATTCCTCTATCAATAAGAATATTTCACACTTCTTCACCTGAAAATTCCTATTTTTTTTTGCATTTCCATGAATCTTCCCTTCTCACTTACTGCCAGGTATAATATGGTCTGTATTTATTTTCAGATGAAGGACATTTTCAGATGCAGTAGTAACAATTTACAAGCTTTCTTTTTTCTTGATTTTTTTTTTTTCAACCCAAATATAGTCTCTAACAGAAGATACTTAGAGCATCTACTAATTCCAAACTTTTAGCAGTATACTCTTAATACTTAGATTCAAAATGACACTTTATATATTTATTATATTCAATAAATCTTTCATTTAGTTAAGTCATTTGTTTAAAGCAACAATTTTATTCTTGTTTTGTCCAGTTCTTAGATTTATTTAATAACTGCTTCTGGAATACTAACTGTGTAAACTTCAGGACTCTCTAAAATTTAAGATACAGTGTTTTCAAACCCTATACTGTCAAATATGTCAAGTTTTACTATCACAGTAATGATAAGCAATAATTTAAAAGTTAGGCTGCACATAATTGCTAGACTTAGAGGCGTTTTTCCTCTCCTTTATTTAAACAAGTTCATAAACAGGAGGTTAGAAGGAAAAAAATTGCACACACATTTTATAGGAGGTAGAACAGGAAAGGAGATTTTGAGCTGAAATTATCTTTTGGGAGATCTTAATAATTTAATATAGCTTTCATGCCAAGAATCCCAAAATAATCTCAGTACAATGTCTTCCCATTGTTCTAACAGTACTTCCATTAGGGCCTTAGATCAATACAAAGTAGATACGTTTCCTTGATACAGAATCCTGCTTCAAACTTTGCCATGTGTTTTTTAGGTCTTCACTAAGGGGTTATTTTGTGGTTATCTTTGATCCTTCTCAGTAACTGAGTGAATCTACAGCTGGCTAAGATTGAAGCTCTACTGATATCTTTATGATACTTTGCAAAACTTACTTTAAAGACAGCTTATATCAATACAGTGACTTTGCTGGGCCCCATGGGTGCAAAGACCTAATTGAAAGGAAGGGGATAATCAAACCGTTGGCTTTGACTACAGATAATGAGCAGTGCTATGGGAGAAAAATCTATTATCAAAGTACCCCCAAGAAGCTTGAAAGAGAATAGCCTCTTACTACATGATTAAAAGATTTTTTTCAGGTCCAGAGGACACATCTCATTCAGAGACATCAGAATTACAAAGGTGCTTCTAAAGCTGTGGTCAACCAACAGTACTGGTATATAGTCTTTGAAGATATCTTGCCTGTATGAAATTAGTTTTGCAGGATCAAAGAAATAAATGCCTTCCAGATTACTAGAACATTGAAACATGAGCTCTTGTAGTGAAGCAAGATCTCAAATACTACAAAAAGATAATAAAATAAAGTTTATAGTTAAAGATACAGGTATTTTTATAAAAGTTTAGAGCAATAGTTAACCTTTTGCCTGTTGACAGAAAATATTGGATTAAGAAATTTGGGAAACTCCATCAGAGGTGATCTTCATAGCTACTGAAGTGTCAGTCAGCAATACCAGAACTGGTAGTAGTTTGGTTGCAATCAGAACTAAGTTAACTAATGTGCATCTGAGACTTTCCCATGCCCTCCTTTTTTAGCCTTGCATTAAATTTTTCTGTATCCATATTACAATCTACAGTTTTGGTAACTTATAAAAAATATCTAAACAAAATGCTTGTAAGAATGAAAATCTAATCCTATTGTTGAGTGCAATGGACAAAGAGAGCTTTATTTTACTTTGCTTGAGACAGAGTTGTTTGTGAAAAAATGGAATTTATTTTTTGTTCCAGGAGAATGATTGATGTTCCCTAAGTTTGCTATACAATGGTGAACTACTCATATTAGTTAAATCTATTATAAGCATTCCTTGATTGCATTTTAGGTTACATGTATGGTACCTTACTTATGACATAATTCAATATTTTCATGTGGATCTCTTAACAGACATGTTTAAAATGTTCATGTTTTCATAATAACAATTTGATGTATCACCAAGTACAGAAATCTGGCACGACATTACAGCTGGCAGCAATTTTCAAATGTGAGAGGGTAGGTTCACCTTGGTTTCTGCTAAGTATCCACCAAACCAGTCTATCACTCTCCCTCCTTAAGAGAATGTCTTTCCTACAGTGGCCAGGACCAGCTTATCACTTTGTAGGTGTAACCTAAACTGTATATTCTACACCCTCTATGTAATTTCTCATGAACTGTCAATAATGGATCATTTGCAGCAGCTGCCCAGGGCACACCTGACACCTCAGGCTACAAGCTGGGTGTTAAACAACTCTGTGAGATGGAGAAGTTTTCCTGTCTTCACATCAATGACTGGGGTGTGATAACTCCCCTCTGGGGAGGCATCAGCACCTTCACACTCAGTCTAACGGGTCGTGTCTGCTAATGAGTCATCAAGGATTTCAAAAATATGCCATAGCTCACAGAGTAAATCACCCATTATGAAACTCCTTGTCCTGGGGTAGGTACTGAGCATTCCCACCTGAACCTGAGCATATATAATATTGGGATTTGTGAACTTCTGGTACCACTCATTGGATCCAGAGGAGGAGTAGGACCTCAATAGAACTGTGATGGCCACTCTCAACCAGACTGCAACTATCATCATCATCAACAGGTTTTCCTTACCTTTAACTGTACTGGAGGGGAGGCAGAGGATGACACTACCTGGTGCTCAGCACAGGGGCTAATGAACACCATTTTGTTTGTGTTTCAGGGTGCTGGTTTATACCTCTGATTTTTGTGGGTTAAAACCAATTTTTCTTTGTATCATTGTATTTTTATAGTCTTTTTAGTAAATTGCAACTCTGACATTATCTCTTGTGTTGGGTTCTTTTCTCCTGATGGTTTACCTTTAAACCAACACTCAGAACAGGGGATAAAAATCTGATTAAAGGCTCATGGGTTGAGATAAAAACAGGCAGATCACTCAGCAATTACAGCCATGGGAAGAACAGACTTCACAGAATCATAGACTGGTTTGGGTTGGAAGGGACCTTAAAGATAACCTAGTTTCAAGCCTTTGCCATGGGCAGGAACACCTTCAACTATACCATGTTGCTTAAAAACCTGTCCAACTTCACTTTGAACACTGCAGGGGATGGGGCACGCACAACTTTTCTGGGCAACCTGTTTCAGTGTCTCACTGTACTCACAGTCAAGAATTTCTTTCTGATATTTAATCAAAAGTAGTTGTCTTTAAGGGTAAAGAAAATCCCTCTTGTCCTGTCACTACATATCCTTGCAAAATATCCATCTCCAGCTTTGTTGTACTGGTTTTGGCTGGGGTTTGGTTAATTTTCTTCACAGCAGCTAGCATGACTCTATATTTGTGATTTGTGTTAAGATAGAGATGTTATTGGTGAGCAATGTTTACACAGAGCTAAGGTTTTTTCTGTTTTTTATACTGCCACACTGGTGAGAGGTCTGGAAGAACATGGGAAATGGGAAGAAGACACAGACAGGACAAATACCCCAACTGACCAAAGGGATATTCCAGGCCATAGGACATCATGCTCAGTATATAAAATGAGGGATAGAAGGGGAAAGTGATAATGTTTGGAACAATGGAATTTGTCTTCTAAACACTGGGCATGATGGGGCCCTGATCTGCAATGGCTGAACACCTTTTACTTTACTTGCATGCACAACTTTTGCTTTACCTATTAAAGTGTCTTTATCTCAACCCAGGTGTTTTCTAGATTTTATTCTTCTTAATTCTCTGCCCAATCCCAGTGATGGGGAAGTGAGTGAGCAGATAGTGGTGCTTGGTTGCTGGTTGGGATTAAACAATTACAATAATAGGCCCCCTTTAGACACTGGAATGACACTGTAAGTTCTCCAAGGAGCTTCCCCTTCACCTGGTTGAACAACCCCCACTCTGTCAGTTTCTCTTCATAGGAGAGGTGCTTCAGCCTGATTATCTTTGTGGCTTTCTTCTGGACTTGTTCCAACAGGTCCATGTTGTTCCTACGTAGGGGCCCCCTAAGATGGACACTGTACTCCCAGTAGGGTCTCATAAGAATTGAGTAGAAGAGTAGAATCACTTCCGTCTTGGTGATCATGCTGATTTTGATGCAGCCCAAGGTAGTTTGCTTTCTGGGCTGCAAGTGTACATTGCTGGGGCATACTGAGTTTTCATCAACCAACACATCCTTCTCCTCAGGGACACTCTCCATCCATTCTCCCCCCTGCCTGTATTTTCACTTGGGATTGCCCTGACCTAGATGCAACACCTTGCTGATATTCAAGTGGTTTGCATGACCCCATCTCTCATATCTGTCAAGGTCCCTCTGGATGGCATCCTTTCCCTCTGTCTTTATCAATGTACTGGTTTAGAGTAAAACCGGCAGGAGAAATAAATCCAACTCAGAATGGGATTACAGGTCAGAATAACAATANACGGGTCGTGTCTGCTAATGAGTCATCAAGGATTTCAAAAATATGCCATAGCTCACAGAGTAAATCACCCATTATGAAACTCCTTGTCCTGGGGTAGGTACTGAGCATTCCCACCTGAACCTGAGCATATATAATATTGGGATTTGTGAACTTCTGGTACCACTCATTGGATCCAGAGGAGGAGTAGGACCTCAATAGAACTGTGATGGCCACTCTCAACCAGACTGCAACTATCATCATCATCAACAGGTTTTCCTTACCTTTAACTGTACTGGAGGGGAGGCAGGGGATGACACTACCTCATGCTCAGCACAGGAGCTAATGAACACCATTTTGTTTGTGTTTCAGGGTGCTGGTTTATACCTCTGATTTTTGTGGGTTAAAACCAATTTTTCTTTGTATCATTGTATTTTTATAGTCTTTTTAGTAAATTGCAACTCTGACATTATCTCTTGTGTTGGGTTCTTTTCTCCTGATGGTTTACCTTTAAACCAACACACAGAACAGGGGATAAAAATCTGATTAAAGGCTCATGGGTTGAGGTAAAAACAGGCAGATCACTCAGCAATTACAGCCATGGGAAGAATAGACTTCACAGAATCATAGACTGGTTTGGGTTGGAAGGGACCTTAAAGATAACCTAGTTTCAAGCCTTTGCCATGGGCAGGAACACCTTCAACTATACCATGTTGCTTAAAAACCTGTCCAACTTCACTTTGAACACTGCAGGGGATGGGGCACGCACAACTTTTCTGGGCAACCTGTTTCAGTGTCTCACTGTACTCACAGTCAAGAATTTCTTTCTGATATTTAATCAAAAGTAGTTGTCTTTAAGGGTAAAGAAAATCCCTCTTGTCCTGTCACTACATATCCTTGCAAAATATCCATCTCCAGCTTTGTTGTACTGGTTTTGGCTGGGGTTTGGTTAATTTTCTTCACAGCAGCTAGCATGACTCTATATTTGTGATTTGTGTTAAGATAGAGATGTTATTGGTGAGCAATGTTTACACAGAGCTAAGGTTTTTTCTGTTTTTTATACTGCCACACTGGTGAGAGGTCTGGAAGAACATGGGAAATGGGAAGAAGACACAGACAGGACAAATACCCCAACTGACCAAAGGGATATTCCAGGCCATAGGACATCATGCTCAGTATATAAAATGAGGGATAGAAGGGGAAAGTGATAATGTTTGGAACAATGGAATTTGTCTTCTAAACACTGGGCATGATGGGGCCCTGCTCTGCAATGGCTGAATACCTTTTACTTTACTTGCATGCACAACTTTTGCTTTACCTATTAAAGTGTCTTTATCTCAACCCAGGTGTTTTCTAGATTTTATTCTTCTTAATTCTCTGCCCAATCCCAGTGATGGGGAAGTGAGTGAGCAGATAGTGGTGCTTGGTTGCTGGTTGGGATTAAACAATTACAATAATAGGCCCCCTTTAGACACTGGAATGACGCTGTAAGTTCTCCAAGGAGCTTCCCCTTCACCTGGTTGAACAACCCCCACTCTGTCAGTTTCTCTTCATAGGAGAGGTGCTTCAGCCTGATTATCTTTGTGGCTTTCTTCTGGACTTGTTCCAACAGGTCCATGTTGTTCCTACGTAGGGGCCCCCTAAGATGGACACTGTACTCCCAGTAGGGTCTCATAAGAATTGAGTAGAAGAGTAGAATCACTTCCGTCTTGGTGATCATGCTGATTTTGATGCAGCCCAAGGTAGTTTGCTTTCTGGGCTGCAAGTGTACATTGCTGGGGCATACTGATTTTTCATCAACCAACACATCCTTCTCCTCAGGGCCACTCTCCATCCATTCTCCCCCCTGCCTGTATTTTCACTTGGGATTGCCCTGACCTAGATGCAACACCTTGCTGATATTCAAGTGGTTTGCATGACCCCATCTCTCATATCTGTCAAGGTCCCTCTGGATGGCATCCTTTCCCTCTGTCTTTATCAATGTACTGGTTTAGAGTAAAACCGGCAGGAGAAATAAATCCAACTCAGAATGGGATTACAGGTCAGAATAACAATACAATAAAAAAATCACAAAATACACTGATACAGAAGGAAAATTCTTTTGTACCACACAAAGAGATGTGCAGCCCAGCACAGTGGGGCACGAGCAGAATGGAGCTCACCTGTGCTGAACACCACATGGCCCCCCTGAGTTCAAAGTAAGAAGAAAGGAAGAAACCTGCTGGTGAAAATGATGGCTGCAGTCCAGTAGCAGTCTCAGTCCAGTCAAGGATATGGTCCTCCTCTGGATCTGACAAGAGAGCTCCCAGTTCCAAAACCCCAAGCTTTTATCTGCTTGGGCTCTGATGGGAATGCCCAGTCCCTCCCCCAGGGTGGAGAGTTTCACAATGGGTGATCCACTCTGTGAGGTGAATAATGGCATACTCTCGGCATCCCTAATGGCCCGTTAGCAGACATGACCCCTCAGGTGGGTGTGAAAGAAGGAAAACTTCCTTATCCCACAGAAGTTCCCAAACACCCAGCTTGTAGCCTGAGAGGTTGGGTGTGCCTTAGGCAGTGGCTGCAAGTGGGCCATTGTGAGCAGTTCATGAGAAAAATGACATAGAGGGTTTAGAATACACACCCACACAGTGACAAATTGATCCTGGTTAATATCCAGAACAATACCAAAACTGATATTTTTAATTACTAAGAGTTGCAATGAGAAAGAAATAAGAAAAGGTTGTAAAAGGATAAGAAACTACCTTTTTCCCAAGCTGGTGCTGGGGNTTCCAACAGGTCCATGTCGTTCCTACGTAGGGGCCCCCTAAGATGGACACTGTACTCCCAGTAGGGTCTCATAAGAATTGAGTAGAAGAGTAGAATCACTTCCGTCTTGGTGATCATGCTGATTTTGATGCAGCCCAAGGTNGGTTGTAAAAGGATAAGAAACTACCTTTTTCCCAAGCTGGTGCTGGGGCTGGGGAGGGAGAAGCAGTTTCTGCCTTTTCTTGTCTGTCTCTGCTGCTTTTTGATGTTACCCCTTTAGCTGTGGGGGATCTCAGCTGCTTTAGTTCTTTGGAATGTAGCCAGCATGTGTGGTTTTATTGATCATGTGAAACTGTGTCACAGACCATGCAGGGTCCTGATTCAACAGCACTTTTTAGTCCTAAAAAATATGGTTCGGGTAGAAGGATAAGATACAACTCACGTATGTGGCATGGTGGATCTCAGTTCTCTCCAGGCTGACAGAGTTTCAGTCTCCAGTGGCAGGTAAGCAGCAGACAGTGGTGGAAGAAAGGTGAGCGGGAGGTGGGGAGAGATTCTTGGCTTTCTTTCTTCTCTCCTGATTTTCTGAAACCTCAGCCTTTATTGTGTTCAAAGGAGGTCATACATGGTTTCTTGGCATGTAGCCCTATTCAGATATAAACCAATAGCAGGATCTTCTTTCAAGAAAACTCCAGAAGAAAGCTCTGGTGAGAACTTCTGGCAGAAAGCCAAGAAGATGGATGTGCCCTAAGAAGACTTAGACCTCATAGAAGCCTTTGCCGGAATAGAGTTTTGGCAGGACCTATGGCCCCAAGGAGACAGAAGCCCATACTGGTGTGGAGTTGCTGGCAGGACTTGTGAACCCTTGGGGAACCCACAGTGGAGTAGACTATGCCTGAAGGACTGCAGCCCATGGAAGGGACCCATGGCAGAACAGTTTGTGAAGAACTGAAGCCGATGGGAAGAAGGACTGATTTTGGAAAAGTTTGAGGAGGACTGTCTCCCTAGGGAGGGACCCAAACTGGAGCAGGGGAGACAGTCCTCCCTGAGAGGAGGAAGCAATGGTAGAAACGGTATGTGGTGAGTTGACCATAACCCCCACGCCCCATTCTGCTATGCCACTGAGGGGAGAAGTTAGAGAACTGTGAATAAAGTTGACCCTGGGAAGGAGGGAGGGGAAGAGGGAAGGTTTTTTTTAGATTTGGGTTTATGTCTCATTATGCCTCTCTGATTTGATTGACAATAAGTTCAATTAATGTTCCCAAGTCAAGTCTGTTTTTCCTGTGATGGTAATTGATGGGTTACCTCTTCCTATCCTTTTCTGCACCCATAAGCCTTTTGTTGTATTTGCTCTCCCTTATTTGGGGAGAAACAGAACCACTTTTGTGAGTATATGGCATCCAGACAGGGATAACCCACTACTTCAGGAAATAACACAATTAACAGACACCTCAGTATGTGAAGAGCAGAAAAGAAGACTGCAAGGGGCAGAAGAGATTAGGATGGTAAAAGTAAATAGAGTGAAAAAATGAAGAGAAATGGAGAACGGAGAACACTTTATGTGGCTTTTGTTGGATGCTTAGAACTAAGATTTACCATGACATATGTAACATTACAGCTCATATCAAGGTTTCTCAATGTGGTTTTCCACTTCTATCTGCCCTTACAGTGAAGAATAACTTCTAAAATCAATCCTGGTTGTCTTAGTTGCCCTTTCAATATCAACCCTGAAAATTAAAACAGAGACCTCTAGATTCCTTAAATAACCACATATTTTATTTCTTATTAACTCTGTACACACACCAAATGTAAATTGTAAATTTGTTTTGCTTGATGAGAAAAATAGCACACTAGTACAATCTGGTGAATTATAGTCATCTAGATCCTGTACCAGCACATCATTTGCTTTGGCTACCTCTATTTCAAGAGTGCTTTTAGGGATTTTAGCTGGGTAGATAGATAAGTCTCAATCCTATATTTCTGCCTACAGTTTTGCTGTGAATTGCAAGGGCAGTTTGTGTTAGGTCCATAGGTGAGAGAGAGGGAGGAAAGATATCTTGAATACTACTACCTCCCATTCAGAGGAAATGAAATGCAAATCCTTATGAAACTGGAGCCATATGCTTTTACTTTTTACTTTGTTCTTGTGATCATTTTACTCCAAAACTGTTGATTTTTATCACTTGAAAAACCTAACAATTATACAAATTCACATGGGCAAGTAAGCTAGAGTCTCTGCAGTTTTGTGTTCATGTCTTGAAGGTGTGCTTTTTACACCAGAAGAGACACTATTCTTACAAAAGAATTTTAAATCATATATGATAATAAATTTATAATAAAAGTATCATTATGCAAAATATAAACAAAATGTCTGTATTGAATTTTAATTTACTTTAATAAAACTTTCCCTAATTGAGTATGGCTTAAACAGATAGATTTTCCAAATATTTTAGGTATTTTCAGCCATTATTTAATATTTTTAGTCATATATGTTATCATACATAAGCTACAGTATCTTTTAATTTTATTGGAAATCAAGAGAATTGCTGTCATCTCCTTATAGTAATGGGTCAGGTTGATAATTTTTTGTCTCAATTAAAAGACTAAAGGATGAGGTAGTGATAAGGATAACAAGTTAGCAAATTAATCAAAATCTGCATGAAAAACATGCAATGCTGGGACAAGTCCATTGTATCGACTTTCTACTCTTTCAGCAATCTTTCTTTCTATATGAAAGTAAAAAGAAATGTAAGAGAGAAAAATAAAATAGAAAAAATTGAAGATAATTGCTAGATGTGGTGATTATGTTTGATGTTTTATCTAAATAATATAAATTTTGTACTATTTGTTTTAAGTCTATTTTCTTCAATTGAAAGCTTTGGGCAAGTTTTTCTCAAGAAAAATTCAGTTGTTGTTGTTTGTTGTTTTTTTTTTTCCCACCTATTATTTTATGGATCTAAACGTATATTTTAGAATTCCAGCTTCAGGAGGTGGTCAAGGTTCTATACACCAAAAAAAGGTATTTATTAACCATAGAGATTATCAGACATGTAATGCCTCCTCTAACAGTTTTATTAAAAGTTTTCTTTAATTTGATTTGTGCAAGACTGGATGCTGTCAAAATGTCACTGTATTACCACTAAGAAATTATATTCTTTATATGTTTGGGCTATTTTTGTTTTATTTTGTTTTTCAAAAGCACTTCCTTCTGAACTGTGCTCTAATATGTTGTTTGCAAAACTCATGACCTTAAACAACTTTAAATGAATGGTTTCATACTTCTCAAGCATTCATAAGTCTTTGTTTGTAAAGTTTTATTTCCCAGTTCAGATCAGACTTAAAAAAAAAAAAAAAAAAGAGCTTTGTAATTTTGGTATGTTGATGATGTGTAGTCAATATGTTTATAAAAATTTTCAGAGATTTCAAAGGTGCTAATTTTCTCTAAATTTTTGTATTAGTCATGTCAGTCATTTGTCCTTTGAACTGTGTATTCAAATGTGCATATTATGTGATCACTTGTGTCTCAATTATTACAAGATTTCTTAGTTAGCTATACTATATCATCAAAACTTAATACGTGTTTCAGAAGAGTGAAGGGCAATTCCATTAGTGTACTTATTCATTCCTCTTTTGGAGCAAGGAAAATTTTATGATATTTTTGGACAAGAATTCTTTACAGTTTTAAAATGCAAATCCGTATTTTAGTTATGACTTCAACCTTGACCTCAGAGTTAAAACCAGTGTTTTATCCATTTACTCCCTGAAGCCTGAAACAGGATGCACATGTGAAATAGGTATTTAGAAGTAAGTTTTGTCTGATTTGCATACTGTCATATTTGTAATTATTTTTGTATTACATGGTACAACTGCAAGTAGCATGAAATCAAAGGCAGTAAACCAGTAAATTGCTTTGCTGCTTGCCTGTTAATAGCATGCTAAAAATCCTAGAGTACATTTTTAGGCAACATTTTAAGCTCCAAGTCTGAAAGCTATTTTTCTTTATTCCCTCTTCCACTTTTTTTTTTTT